>JADBJO010000448.1:292500-315000 GCA_016801955.1 Conus betulinus
CGCACCACACAAACACACACACACACACACACACACACACACACACACACACACACACACACACAGATGGGAGAGGGAAAGGAGACAGAGTGGCGGACTGGAGCATGTATGCTGTGGTAGGGGCGAGTGTAGCCGGTAAAGAGTGGGAAGGCCACCACAGAGGGAGACATGCAGCTATGTTCTTCTCAAGCACTCATTATACGAAAAGCAGTTTGGAAATCAAGACCTGTTTACCCGAAACTGCTATTGGTGTACTTTTGAACTCAAATGTGTGTAGTTTAAAGGAAGCGGTGGTAGTGGCAGGAGGCTTCGTTTCCCCCTGACATCAATACACAGCGGAGGGTAGAGCCTATGAGAAGAAAACCTGATCCTGCAGTTACTAAGATATTCATGTATTCTTCCACGACAAATTGATTTCATCAGCATACTTTGGCACAGATTAATGCTCACTTGCAGGTATTTCATTGATATTTCAGGGTCTGTTGTCCCCGCTTTTGTTACATATCGCCATGTTGTTGAAGTAACAAACACAGCCAGATGCTATTTAGCAAGCAAGAGTTAGCGAGCGTTATGACTCTTTAGCTACAGTGTCCCCCAGATTGGAACGCAAAAAACCAGAACCATGGTTACACTCTGCAATTACCGCTCAAGAACTTCATCTGTAGATTTTTTTTTCCGACATTTTTTTTTTCTTCTTCTCGTTTTCAGTCAAATTTCGCAAAACATGTGTACAAACGACGAAATTGTTCGCGTAAACAAGTCTCGGAAACGATTATAATCCCTCCCTCCATCTTTCAGTATCTCGTGGTTGTATTCGATCGGGTCTGTTTCTGTTTTGGCACAGCAAGACGCATAGACCGCCACAGTGGATGATTTCCAACAGCAACACTGACATTGTTATTGCGATCAACTGTAACCCTGCAGTCATGGTTCTGGATGAACAAACATCACGAAGCAGGGTCAAAAAGGGACAGAATGAGACTGAAGACATGAAATCGTTCATTGTACTTTGGCTGTGAACCACATTTACAAACCACTGCAAACCACGGACAACGCACCTAGAAGAGAGGCCAACAGAGAGAGACACACTATTTCCTTCTACCATTTTGAACTGTTTGTCAAGGGAGGTGAGTTCGTTTGCTTTTTTCTTTTCACTACACCACTCTCGGAAGTACGACAGAGTGAACTTGGTTAGGCCAAGGTTTAGAGGGAAGAAAAGGGGGAGGAGAGGAGAAGCGGAGGAGGGAGAGAGGAAGGGGGGGCAGAGAGAAGAGGGGGCAGGGAGGTGAGGGTTGAGGGCTGGGAGGAAAGACGTGGCCCGGGTCGAGTGTGGAGTGCAGTGGTAAGCACTGTAAAACTAATGTCGTGACTGCTGTCTGGAACGTCCACGAGCTATTAGTCTGGCTTACCCTGCACTGTGTATATTGCTGTGTTGTGTGAGGTGTGAGGAGAAACGCCAGGGGTGCCAGTCGCCGTTCCGTGTTACCAGAGTGTCATCTTACCACTGACCTATGTAGCTCGTAGGACCAGGTTACACTAGTGTGTGGTGTGTGTGTAGTGTGTGTGTGTGTGTGTGTGTGTGTGTGTGTGTGGGGGGGGGTGGGGGTTGTTGTTGGACCTCTCACAATCTTTTTGTTGCGGAATGTTGTGGGGTAGGGGTGGAGTCTGGGACGGTATTGCGGTGGGGGTAGGGGTGAGGGGGCGCTGGATATGTAGCGAGCATGACGTGTGTACGTGTCGTGCGTGCGTGTGTGTGTGTGTGTGTGTGGTGTGTGTGTGTGTGTGCGTGCGTGCGTGTGTGTGTGTGTGATGTGTGCATGCGTGTTTGTGTGTGTGTGTGTGTGTCGTGTGTGTGTGTGTGTGTGGGGGGGGGGGGGGGGGGGGGGTGCATGTGAGAGAGAGAGAGAAATTTTAATGTCTGACCATATCCTTTCATACAGCTTTATTCCAAAGTCATGCGCACACACGACCCTAAAACACACACACACACACACACACACACACACACACTCGTACACACACACACACACACACACACACACACACACACACACACACACACACACACACACACGGGGAGGAGAAAGAAAGGGAAAGGGGAGGAGAGGAAAGGGACAGAGAGCGTGGCGAGGGCGCGGCAGGGTTGATGATAAAGAATGAAGGGTGGGGAGGCTACCACAGTGGAATACATACAGCTATATCTTTCCCAAGCTCTGCTTTTACAAACAGCAGTTGAGAACCAAGACCTGTTTACCCAAAAAAACTGCTGTTGGTGGATTTTTCAGTGAAAAACTGTGCGTACTTCTTGGAGACGAGGAGGATGGGGGAGGAGCGCAGGATTCGTTTCCCCTCTCAGTGGATCACACAGATGTACAGTCTACTAGAGGGACACCTGATCTTGCAATTACTGAAGTACCCGTAGGTTCTTCCAACACAAACCGCTTTTATGGGCACACTTTGGCACATTCACGCTCTCTTGCTAGTCTTTTTAATCTGTATTTCAAGGCCGGCTGTTCCCGCTGTTGTTACATATCGCCATACTGTTGAAGAAACAGACACAGCGAGACGCTGAATCTCGCGAGAGTTAGTGAGAGTTGTCGCTCTTCGGTGAAAGCACTCCCCCCACCCCTCCACACTGGCACACAACGACGCCACCATGGTTACATTGCGCAAGTGTAATACCGCTCAGGTTGTTTTTTTTTTTTTTTTTTTTTTTTTTTTAGCTCATCGTATTTGTTGTTGTTTTTTTTTCGCTAAACATGTGTACAAAAAACGCCGAAATCGTACGGGCAAACAGGTATAAGAAATGATTTCAGCCCCGTCCTTCCATCTTTCAGTGTATGGCGTATTACAAACAGGTCTGTTTCTCTATTGGCATAATTGAACGCTTCTACTGCGATGGTTTCCAACATACTACCTGACACGGTTATTCCCATACACTGTAACCGCTGCAGCGATGGTTTCCAACAACCTGCCTGACATGGTTATTCCCATCAACTGTAACCCCTGCAGCGAGGTTTCCAACAACCTACCTGACGTGGTTATTCCCATCAACTGTAACCCCTGCAGCGAGGTTTCCAACAACCTACCTGACGTGGTTATTCCCATCAACTGTAACCCCTGCAGCGAGGTTTCCAACAACCTACCTGACGTGGTTATTCCCATCAACTGTAACCCCTGCAGCGATGCTTCCAACAACCTACCTGACGTGGTTATTCCCATCAACTGTAACCCCTGCAGCGAGGTTTCCCACAACCTACCTGACGTGGTTATTCCCATCAACTGTAACCCCTGCAGCGAGGTTTCCAACAACCTACCTGACATGGTTATTCCCATCAACTGTAACCCCCTGCAGCGATGGTTCTGGATGAACAGACAAATGGAAAAAGAGGATGGAAGAGAGAGGATTGAGACGTTAAGACTTGGAACAGTTTATTGAACTTGGGCCATCAGCCACATTTATAAACCACGGAGAACGCACAAAGAATAGAGAGAGACTGACAGACAGACAAACAGACAGATTATGAACTCTTTTATCAAGAGACGTGTGTTCCTTTGCTTTTTTTTTGTTGTTGTTGTTGTTGTTTTTTCTCTTTTTTTTCCCGCTAAACCGCTCTTGGAGGTATGACAGAATGAAATGGGTCAGGCCTAGGTTTAGGTAGAAGAAAGAGGGGAGAGGAGAGGGGAGCGGAGGAGGAAGGGAGGGAGGAACAGGGGGAGGGAGAGGGGGGATGGGTGGAGGGGAGAGTTGGGGCGGGAGGGGGGTAGGGGGGTGGCGACGGGAAGACGTAGCCCAAGTCGAGCGGAATGGAATCGTAAGCACTGCGAAACAAGTGTCGTGCTCTGTAGCACCCTCCACGGGCTATTTCTCCGATATAATCTGCATTGTGTCTTTTCCCTGTGGGGTGTGTGTTAGTTAGGTGTGTGCAGGAACGCCGTGGGGTGCCGGTTCCCTCCGGTCCCTGCTACCACGGGTGTCACCTAATCGCTGATCAGCGTTAACTGATGTTACACTGGCGCTGGAAGGTACGTTCTGGTTGTGAAGGGCCTGGACAGCCAGCCTGTAGTTGGGGAATGTTGTGGGACCGGGGGAGGACGTGAAGACAGCCAGGGGGGTGGGGAGTGAGGGGGGGGTGGTGGGGTGTGTCAGCGAGCATGACTGGCGTGTATTCGGGCGTGTGTTTGTGTAAGAGAGGGACGGAGAGGTAGAGAGAGTGCATCTCTCTCCCTCTCTGTCTGTCTGTCTGTCTGTCTGTGTCTCTCTCTCTCTCTCTCTCTCAATCTCTCTCTCTTTGTGTGTGTATTGTCCACGTGCTTGTGTAAACATGAGAGAGGAAGATAGAGAGAGTGCGTGTGTGTGTGTGTGTGTGTGTGTGTGTGTGTGTGTGTGTGTGTGTGTGTGTGACCTGAGGGTCAATGAGAGAGGTCATCTTGTGGTCAAGTGCACATTCAGTCAGAACAGAGAGCAGTGCCATGTGCTCTTTTATGGCATTCTGTTTGTAAAATCATTTTGGCTGGTTATTTGAAGGAAGCAGTTTCGTTTTGTTAGTGCTTATGACCATTGTTTAGGGGAAACTCCTAATAAATAGCTTATTCGGGTGTGAACAATTCATTAAATATGTGAATATTCGCTCTATATTCATGTATTAATCATTCAATTACCCAGCGGAAACACATAAACAATTCAGTGTGTGTGTATATTACGATTATTGGTAGTAGTTCATTATATCAATAAACAATACATTATTTACGGAAATAACCATTTTTACGCAGACTGTGATTTTTTTACCACATGTAATGCAGTAGCTGTATAAAGAATGATCGTTTGTGTAACAATCGGTAATTTATGTAAATAAGACATTATTCGCAATATAATGTACATTACTTATGTGTAACATTCTTTAATTATGGGTATTTACACATATAATGATTCGCAACAGAACTAGGCCATCATTTACATTATTACAGTGGCACATTTACACAATTAATCCATTACATGTGCAAATAAGTAATTATTTACCTGTGTAATGGTTGTGTAAATAATATACTATTTACGAATTTAATGAATTATTTATACAAATAAGTGTGAAAAACCCAAATATGGAACTGCTTCTACTAGGGAATTACTTGGCCATTATACACACATAATTGAATTATTTCTGTTTATGATGAACTGATTATTCAAACTAGTCATTATTTAGAGATTCCCCTAAAATGATGGTTATATGCGCCCCAAACCATACTGCTTCCCCTAAAACGCATGCAAATGATTGTTTTACGAACGGAATCATGTGCTCTGGAGCCTACGGCTGAGCTAGAGGGTATAAAGCTGACTCGCGGCAGAGTTGGAACGACCAGTGATGTACGGGTCTCCCCAGCCACAGCACGACCAAAGAGAAACGCGTGTTACAAACCATACCAGCTTTTTCTTCTGTTAACCGTTTCTGTCGGTATTTTGTTTTTACACACGCACGCACGCACACGCGCGCGCGCGCGCGCGCGCGCACACACACACACACACACACACACACACACACACACACACACACACACACGTTTATCATACATCAGGACACATTAATCCACCACCATGATCATTTATGACATTCTTGTCCGAAACGAAGTTTCGTTTTGATAAAGTTTTGTTTTGTTTTGTTTCGTTTTCGCAAACCCAGCACATGTTTTTTTTTTTTTTTTGACGACAACACAGGTCATGACGTCACCTCATCGGATGCGCGTCACCACTT
This sequence comes from Conus betulinus, assembly GCA_016801955.1. Taxonomy (NCBI): domain Eukaryota; kingdom Metazoa; phylum Mollusca; class Gastropoda; order Neogastropoda; family Conidae; genus Conus; species Conus betulinus. The sequence goes on from JADBJO010000448.1 coordinate 298,248, forward strand.
TTCGGTGTGACGACGCAGGCGACAGACTTGGCGCCGCGCGGGAGGAGAGGAAGGGGGCCGGGGTCCCACCGGCCCGTGTCGGTGTTGTAGCACTCCAAGGAGCGCAGCTGCTCCTCCACGTCCGTCGACACTCCGCCCACCACGTACACCCTGGACCCTGCCCGCCACCCAACGCCAGCGTCACCACAGGTAGCAGTCATTGCCACTGCTAGTGTTGTGCTGGTTTTCTTTGTTGGTTGGTTGGTTTGTTGTTTTGTCACGTGACCTGCGGCCTGGGGTTAGTGTTTGTTTGTTTGTTTGTTGTTGTGTAAGTCACGTCCCCTGCCGGCCTGGTGTTAGTGTTTGTTTGTTGTTAGTCACGTCCCCTGCAGGCCTGGTGTTAGTGTTTGTTGTTAGTCACGTCCCCTGCGGGCCTGGGTTAGTGTTTGTTGTTGTTAGTCACGTCCCCTGCAGGCCTGGTGTTAGTGTTTGTTGTTGTTGTTAGTCACGTCCCCTGCGGGCCTGGTGTTAGTGTTTGTTGTTGTTAGTCACGTCCCCTGCGGGCCTGGGGTTAGTGTTTGTTTGTTGTTGTTAGTCACGTCCCCTGCAGGCCTGGTGTTAGTGTTTGTTGTTGTTGTTAGTCACGTCCCCTGCAGGCCTGGGGTTAGTGTTTGTTTTGTTGTTAGTCACGTCCCCTGCAGGCCTGGGGTTAGTGTTTGTTTGTTGTTAGTCACGTCCCCTGCGGGCCTGGTGTTAGTGTTTTTGTTTGTTGTTAGTCACGTCCCCTGCCGGCCTGGGGTTAGTGTTTGTTTGTTGTTAGTCACGTCCCCTGCGGCCTGGGGTTAGTGTTTTTTGTTTGTTGTTAGTCACGTCCCCTGCGGGCCTGGGGTTAGTGTTTTGTTTGTTGTTGTTACTCACGTCCCCTGCGGGCCGGGGGTTAGTGTTTGTTTTTTGTTTGTTAGTCACGTCCCCTGCGGGCCTGGGGTTAGTGTTTGTTTGGTCGTTTGTTTGTTGTTTGTCATGTCCCTGCGGGCCTGGGGTTAGTGTTTTGTTTTGTTGTTAGTCACGTCCCCTGCGGGCCTGGGGTTAGTGTTTGTTTGGTCGTTTGTTTGTTGTTTGTCATGTCCCCTGCGGGCTGGGGTTAGTGTTTTTTTGTTGTTTTAGTCACGTCCCCTGCGGGCCTGGGGTTAGTGTTTGTTTGTTGTTAGTCACGTCCCCTGCAGGCCTGGTGTTAGTGTTTGTTTGTTGTTAGTCACGTCCCCTGCGGGCCTGGGGTTAGTGTTTTTGTTTGTTGTTAGTCACGTCCCCTGCGGGCCTGGGGTTAGTGTTTTGTTTGTTGTTTGTCACGTCCCCTGCGGGCCTGGGGTTAGTGTTTTGTTTGTTGTTAGTCACGTCCCCTGCGGGCCTGGGGTTAGTGTTTGTTTGTAGTTAGTCATGTCCTCTACGGGCCTGGGGTTAGTGTTTGTTTTTGTTTGTCACGTCCCCTGCGGGCCTGGGGTTAGTGTTTTTTGTTTGTTGTTTGTCACGTCCCCTGCGGGCCAGGGGTTAGTGTTTTGTTTTTGTTGTTAGTCATGTCCCCTGCGGGCCTGGGATTAGTGTTTGTTGTTGTTAGTTACGTCACCTACGGGCCTGGTGTTAGTGTTTGTGTTGTTGTTGTTTGTCACGTCCCCTGCGGGCCTGGGATTAGTGTTTGTTGTTTGTTTAGTTACGTCACCTACGGGCCTGGTGTTAGTGTTTGTTGTTAGTCACGTCCCCTGCGGGCCTGGGGTTAGTGTTTGTTTTGTTGTTTGTCACGTCCCCTGCGGGCCTGGGGTTAGTGTTTGTTTGTTGTTGTTTGTCACGTCCCCTGCAGGCGTGGTGTTAGTGTTTGTTGTTGTTGTTAGTCACGTCCCTTGCGGGCCTGGTGTTAGTGTTTGTTGTTGTTTGTCACGTCCCCTGCGGGCCTGGGGTTAGTGTAGTTTGTTTGTTGTTGTTAGTCACGTCCCCTGCGGGCCTGGGGTTAGTGTTTGTTTATTTGTTGTTGCTAGTCACGTTCCCTGCAGGCCTGCACTGCTCCTGAATCACCTTCAGTTGTGTTCAGTGGTGTCGTTTTGGTGTTGCTGTTGTTGTTGTTGCTGCTGTTGTTTTCAATTTAACCTAATGCAGAACACCCACAGACATTTCCGTTGATATCGCCAATGAATCTGCTGGGCCAGAGACAAATTCGTCACACTCATGGAGTTGGACCAGTATCTCCTCCCCCTCCCCCTCCCTATGCACGCACACACATATGCACTCACCATGCAGTTAGAAATGCTAAGAGTGATCAAACATGCGCAGGTCTTCTACACATACCCACCTTACCACTCAGGACACCCTCCCCGTCCCTGGCCTTAACCCCTCCACCACAGCCTCACTTAGTTACATGGACACATGCTCTTGAACACACACGCGCGCGTGCACACACACACGCATGCACGCACGCATGCACATACATGCGCACAGACATATGCACAGTGAGATTTGCACATACCAACAGCAGCTGCCCCTGCGTTGTGACGTGCGATCTGAAGATCTGTTATGCGGGTCCATTGATCAGAGTGGGTCGTACCTGTTCGGAGACTGAGCAGGTCTCTCTCTCTCTCTCTCTCTCTCTCTCTCTCTCTCTCTCTCTCTCTCTCTCTCTCTCTCTCTCCGTACAACATCCCCATCATTACTATCCCAGCATCTGTATCTATCTCCCTCCCCTACCACCACTGCTTTTCCCAGGCTGGCTATGGTGTCTCTCTCCCCCCACCAGCAGACCCGAAGAGCTATGTAAGTGGATGTCTCCATAAGGTTTTTGTATAGGAGGTACCCGACACCGCTACTGACCGAGTCACATGGATGATTCTCTATCGTGCCTCCACCAGGTCCACACATCAAACCACCACCGACTTGGCTTCCCCTTCCCCTATCGAAAAAGAATGCTTATCTACCGTGCGAAAGTCAGTGCGCGCGCGCCCCATGCAAAGTGGAAACCAGCGTGGTACCCAACTTTCGCGAGCGTGCATCACTGCGAATCATGACCATCAGCAGCTGTCTTTCAGACAAACGGATGAAACGCTCGTCAGTGAAAGTCTACGGTCAACAGGACGTCAATCTGAACCTCTTCACAATTGACAAAGAAAGAATCCCAGTTTCTGATTCCGCTTCTTTCTGTTTATAATCGTCAACTAATCTTCGATTAAAAAAAGACGAGTGTTGCCATTCAGATGAAGAGGTCAGGAGAGAAATCTGTATTATGTACTTCCTTTCTGTTTCTTTTCGTCCCCGTTGTTAATGTTTCAGCACACAAATACAAAAACTCTTTAACAAAAAACGTTTTCCGGTTAGTTGACACTCGTTGCGGAATTTTTCACATTCCGCTTTTCCAAAATCCCTTCGACGCCAGTCTTCAAGAATCTTTTGTCACGAGGCTGTAACAATAGTCCATTTCAGGTTTGACACGAGGCTGTAACAATAGTCCATTTCAGGTTTGCCACGAGGCTGTAACAATAGTCCATTTCAGGTTTGCCACGAGGCTGTAACAATAGTCAATTTCAGGTTTTGCCACGAGGCTGTAGCAATAGTCTATTTTTCAGGTGACACGAGGCTGTAACAATAGTCCATTTCAGGTTTGTCACGAGGCTGTTACAATAGTCCATTTCAGGTTTGGACGTGCGGTGAGAATCGGAGATGCAGGTTTCGTCATAGCGGGGCACTGGAAATGCTATGGGAGAAACAGAGCGACAGATCGACAGATAACGGACATACATGCTCACAGGTGGGCCAGAAACGACACACGATAGTTCAAAATTGAATGGTGTTTGCAGCAAAAGAGACAACAGAAAAAAAAAGAAATGAAGAAAGGAAGAAAAGAAGGACGCAACAGTAAAGACAGAAGGAAACAAAGAGGAAAGAAGCCACTTGCATTAGTATTTGTAAGTAAAGTAATGAATAGAGTTTTCAGCAGCAAATACCTTAAACAAAAATAAAACCATCCCAAACCATTAAAAAAAAAATATATATATATATATATATATCAACAACGAAAGAAAACCGCCTGACCTGTCCACATCATGCATGCTGCACAGGAGCCTGGTGACCTTGTGACGTGTGACGCCCCCGAACAGGTAGAGGTTCGAATCCACAGCCACCAGGTTGGCTTGAGCCCGAGGCACGCGAAGATTGGTCCCCGCGTTCCACCTTCATATTGCACAGAGAAATCCCTTTGCATGTGTGGTGTGGTGTGGTGTGGTGTAGTGTAGTGTGGTGTGGTGGTGTGGTGTGGTGTGTGTGTGTGTGTGTGTGTGTGTGTGTGTGTGTGTGTGTGTGATGTGCACACGCGCAAGCGATTTTATTACGTTTTTGTTTTGGAAAAATACTTTGCTAGCCATACTGGACCGCGCCTTCCCCGAAGAGGTAAGGTTTTTATCCGCTTCTGTTTATTGTTTGTCTGTCTGCGAAATAATCCATAAACACAGATCCTGTTTTAGCGAACCTTGGTGGAAAGATGGGATGTGCCAAAAAAAAAAACCCCAAAACGATCTGTCCTTGATGCGAGATTACTGCACGACCGATTTTTAGCAAGAACTTGGTGACAAGGTAGAATACGACCAAGGGACGGCCCATTCAATGTTGGCGTGGTTCTGAGTCAAAGGGCGGTCTCAGCATCTGTTCGATCTGGGCGGGGGTCTGCGCTCTCCCGTTTGGACAGGGATTCCCTTAATGCGGCTCTGTGGAACTGTAATCCGTCGGCAGACACCGAAGGCAGTCACTCTGGACAACCTGAAAGCCTTTGGTCCTGGTGAAATAGATGTCCAGCGTGGGGTCTGTCCATGACATAATTATGTGCCCATGTTATTGTGTCCATGTTGCAGGCCTTCAGGTTGGCCCTCAATGAATCTCTACCTCTTGAGAGGTCTGCCATGGTCACACCGCTGCCCCTCCTTCAGCTGACCGGCCGTACATGAGCATGTGGGAGACCCTACTGTCGTCCATGGAGATGAAATGCCCCACCCATCACAAGTATCTCTTCAGGAATACGTCACATTTTGTTTTCCAGAATCCGACGACGATTGAACACTTTGTCTTGTGGGTTGATGGTGCAGATCACCCCCAGGAAACGCTGTTCCAGCTGTTGGACATGTCGTTGATGAATAGTCCAGTCCCAACAACGACACAGCAGTCAGGGCCACTGCTCTGTACTCGGCAGTTTGGAGAGAGTTTTTTTTTTTTTTTTTTTTTTAACTCCACAGTTTCTTTGTGCAGGGCTGGCCCTTGAAATTGGTGGGTGTGGCATCAGTATTCATCGACCCGTTACTGCTCACAGAGCTGCCAAGCTGCCAGAACCGGGACACGGTCTTGACCTCTGTAACGGTAATGACAACGGGTGGTAGACGTTGAGCACTGGCGGCCTGTGGTGGCAACGGTTGAAACGTGGCATACGTCTTTTTGTGACTAATTTTGAGGCCAAAATGTCTGCAGGCTGATGTGAAGCGGTCTGTCATGCTCGGGATGGGCAGAGGAGTGTGATCCCAGCACAAACTCGGGCAGAATGGCCTCAAACGTACTATTTCTGGCCTGAACCCACGGTTAGTTGAAAACTTTACAATGCATGGGGAACTACATACACTTAGCTGTTGAAGTCTCTGATGGCATCTATTAGCATGGCTGCAAAAACAATATGGAAAAGAGGATGGGGGCCAGGAGACGGCATTGTTCACTCAATTTTCACTGAAAATAAGTCTGATACATGCTAGTTTCCCTGTACCTTTCCTGCATGCTTTCATGAAAGGCAAAGGCCAGTGCGACGAGCTTCTTGGTACATCCAGACTTCGGCCGTGTTTTCCATAAGCCATTCTCATTCACTGTGTCAAATGCCTTCGTCAACTCAAGAAACATCGTGACGAGTTCTTAGCCATGTTCTCGGAATTTCTCTTGCAGCTGGCGGATAGCAAACATCATGTCGCTGGTGCCCCTGCCTACTCCACACCGGGATTCGGGTACACCGGTCTCAACGAGGCGATGATGACTCTGTCGGGGATGACGCTAGCGATACCTTTCCCTGCAATACATAGGAGGGAGGTCCACCGATGATTGTCCACCAGGGGTTCATTACATAGCAGGGATTCCTGGATCTCCTCTTGCAGCATCTTGAAGAACAACGGAGCATCGTTCAGGATCCGCGGGGGCTTTTCTTCGGCTGATAAATTCCTTCGAGCTAGCTGAATGTCATCTCGCTAGCGATGATCAAACATTTAGCCCCCCTCCTGCTCCTCACACTGCGCGTTTTTTTTCTCTCTGGCAATCCACTGTGGATGCCCTATGTTCTGAGACCCGCTTTGATCTTATCTCTTATCGCAAAGACTCCACCAGCTGTCTGGCCCACGAGGTATTTCTGCTGACCTTTGTACTAAACATCAGTCTTGCTGAAAAACAACAGATGTTTACAATCGCACCCCGAATGGAAAGCTGTTTCGCAGCATAAGTACCATTGTCACGTACCAACTGCTGAAGCTGCTTTTTCAACAGACTTTTGTCCTGCCAGCTTCAGTTATATCTGTATAAGTGAATTCAGAGTGCGCTTTGATCTGAAGAAGAAAACGAAAGGTTCTTGACAGTTCGACTTCGGGTAAACCCTTTGAGTACCAAACCAAAGTGCCCACCCGACTAAGATGTGATCGTCACTGTCGAACCTCCAAGAAATGGGCGCGACCTTTATTTTCATTCACGTGTACACGAATGCAAAGAAACACAAGATCAAAAAAGGTGAGAGAAAAATGGAAAGTGAAAAATTCCGCCTTTGCCGTTTACCTTATTTTCCACGGAACAAGGCGCATGTTCATTTTAACTAGCTCTGTTTCATTACGACGTCTAGTTTGATTTAAAAGAATCAGTTCGACCAGATGTCACTGGACCCTGTAGCTTTCAGAAATGCGAAGGTAAATAGCCTGAAATTGAACTGAAATGATACAGAACAAGAAACTCACGTTTGTCAGGACTCTGTGCGCGCGCGCGCGCGCGCATGTGTGTGTGTGTGTGTGTGTGTGTGTGTGTGTGTGTGTGTGTGTGTGTGTGTGTGTGTGTGTATTCATGCAGGCGCGCACACGCATGTGTGCGCATACGCACGCGCGCGCGCGAGCGTGTTTGTATGTGTGTGTAATGAATAACGCACACATCTATGTAGCGAGAGAATCCGGATCCGTGTTTTCAGCTTCCTACTGGGTGGGTTCCACAAGATCGTTACGGGTGGTGTGAGAGCTAGTCTTTCGGTAGACACGACAAACCGTGCTACCACATGCAGTTTGGACGTTCCAAATCCGCGGCAGCATGGCGGCTAACCCTGGCGAAATCCTGTAGGAAAATCCACTGTAATGGGAAAACAGCGTGAACGGAGAAAACAGAAGACGGGAGGGCGCGAAGGTGCTGGTCCATTGCGACATGCCATCCGACACAACACAGACAGGTCCACTTAGACAGTGAAACGTTCGGAGGTTTACGGCAAGCGACTTTCTCTTTCTCCCTCCCCCCCCCCCCCCTTATCTCTCTCTCTCACATACACACGCACACACACACACACGCACGCACGCACACACGCACGCACGCACACACACACACACACACACACACACATACACACCGAGGCGCGCACGTGCGAGAGAGAGAGAGTGAGAGAGAGAGAGAGAGAGAGAGAGAGTGTGTGTGTGTGTGTGTGTGTGTGTGTGTAAGAGAGAGAGAGAGAGAGAGAGAGAGAGAGAGAGAGAGAACGTTTCCCCACTTGTTTTCAGAGGGTTCGAACCACTCGACAGAGAACAGCACAGGGCAGAGGTCATCCTCCTCTTCTTTCTCCTCCACCTCCTTCTCCTCCGGCTTCCCGTAGCCCCCGACCACCACCACGATTCCCTGCTGCTGCAAAGGAGCGGAGCACGCGCCCACCCGGCACCGCGACATGGGGCAGACGATGGCCCAGCGGTCCGCACTGGGCTCGTACATCTCGGCCGTGTTCAAAACCCTGAAGAGGGAGGGTCAAAACCGCCCTAAAAAAACAAACAAACAGGTTCGGATCGCACGCCCACCTGTGTGTGCATGGATGTGCGGGAGAGGTGGGAGGGGTGGAAAGTGGGGGTAGGAGGTTGGCTGGATAAGGGTAGGGGAGGGAGAAAGTGGGAGGGGGGGGCGGGAGTTTGGGATGGAGAGGGGAGGGGGTGGAAGAGCGCGGGAGATGGGTGCGGTTAGTGGACTGCAACTGCCTGTTCTGTGTTGTGTATGCGAATGTGCGTCAGTGTGTGTGTGGTGGGCGTGCCTACAGTGGCTGCGCGTGCGCATATGTTTGTGTCTGTAAGTTGCGTTATTGTGTGTGTGTGTGTGTAAGCGAAGGAGAGAGAGACTGGTAAATGTAAGATACTATTTGAACGGAGGAGAAAGAAAAATGACACGAATACGAATGTTCGAGTGCGAAATGAGCGAGAGGACGAGAAGACGACAGCGCAAGGGCGCCTCTAGCACAGGAAGAGCAACGCGTGTTGATGCAGAAAGTGTGAAGGGAGGTAACCTTACAGTCCTCCATAAGTCAAAACTACCTCCCCTGACGAAGTGATGAATTAGTCCCTCGTGAAGCGTTTTGACTAACAGTCCCTCGTGAAGCGTTTTGACTAACACTTGAAGTTTCAGCTAGGAGGCGTCATTGAGTGCGGATCCCTGAGCCGAAAGTTCTCGCAGCTCAACGGTTTGGATTCAGCTCCTTGATGAAATCTAAACTGAAACTACCGATGCGGGTCAACAGATAGCAGTTGACTATTAACGCTGCCCAAAGGCTTCAAGATACAGCCATCTGGAGATAGTGACCTATAAACGATCGTCTTTGTCCCGAGGAAGATCTGGTTAACCGTGTTTTTGTTGTCGTTGTCATTTTTGTTTCTGTTTTTTTTTTTTTTTTTTTTTTAAATCAATGCAGATAGAAGACCTCCCCTCTTCTCCACATTCCCATTCACTCCTAATCCAACCCACCCCCCCCCCCCCCATCCACCAGCTTACCTTCTCACATGCACACAATTGTGCGCGCAGAGAGAGAGAGAGAGGGGGGGGGGGTCAAATGTTATATTCATAAAGCCCCTTAGAACAGTTACTTACATGATGATTTAAGTGACACGTAGACATTGGTATTCGTTGTGTTACATATGCGCTTCACCTTTTGACTACTTTAGGTAAATACATAACCATCCAGCAGAGACAGAGATTTCCATCTCCGCAAGGTATGTCTATCGTGTAACAGTAGACGTTCTTGCAAACTGATGAAATATTGACATCAGGAAAACCGTTCGGTTCTCTGTTGGATTTTGTTCATTGTAATACATTGAATGATCTTGCAAATAAGTGTAGTCTATCACACTATATATTGTGTACTACTGTTTCGCATTCTGTTTGGTCGCATTGTATTGTATCGCAAAAAATTGTGTTGTTGTTGTTGTTGTCCTAAAACAACAGATAGTGTGACATTCAGTCTACCTGCCTACTTACCCCTCCTTTCCCGCCCCATCCTCACCCACCCCAACCCCCTAGCCCCCGGCTTCCCCCACCACCCCTTCCCGCAGGTGAGAGGGCGTGACCAACGTATGCCGCCGCCCGTTATTGACTCGTTAGTGACAGACCGCGCTGTTCCCACGACGAAACAACACAGACATCGTGGGTGTTTTCAGCGTGGGAATGACTATGTCTGTAGACGTTCCGTCATTGGCAAGTTAATTCCGTTTCTAGCCACGCTGTCATCATGCCGAGTATTGACGTCAGTGCAGTGTTATTGGCGGAATAATGACTTCGGAGAATACACTGTAGACATGCTGCTTCTTGACCTCCAGCAGAATACCTGAAGGTTTAGTTGCCAAAAGGACATGTCGCTACCGACAGATTAAAGGGATAGAAACACCCACGCGCGCGTACACACGGCCGCCCGTGCATACACACATACAGTGATACATGCCCACAGAAACACACAGTAAAGCACAAGCACGCGCGCGTGAGCACACGTACACATTTAAAAATATATTTGTAAAAATCACACACACACACACACACACACACACACACACACACACACACACTGGAAAAAAAAAAAAACCATCGCGCGCGCGCACACACACATACAGAAAAAATCATATCACACACACACACACACACACACACACACACACACACACACACACATGTGCACCCGCGTGCGCTCGCACTCACACAATCGATGACACTCATGTGCACTCAATTACACACAACACACGCACACACACACCTTTCACTTACATTCGTAATTGCTTTCACACACACACACACACATACAAACACACATACACACGCATACACACACACACATACACACACACGCGCGCGCGCGCGCGCGCGCACTTGTATGCACACATGCATTTTAAGAACAGCAGAAACAGCCACAACAGTGCAGCAGCAGTAGCAGTAGCGGAAGCAGTAGCAGCAGCAGCAGCGATCGTGTTAGCAGAAGCAATAGAAGCGATTGTGATAGTGGTATTTGTGTCAGCAGCAGAAGCAGACTGTGGCAGAAGCAGGAACAGCAGCAGCACCGATTGTAGTCGTCATACTTGTATCAGCACCACCACCACCACCAAGAGTAGGAGTAGTCACAAGGCAATAGAAGTAGTAGTAGGAGGAGCAGCAGCAGCAGTATACATAGCCATAGTGTCCCTCAACTAACCCTTCCTCTTGGTCCTGGCCCCCCAGGGCGTACATGCGGCCCCCCAGAACACTGACCGTGTGGAAGGAGCGAGCATAGCGCATGTCTGCCACACATCCCCATCTGATGACAGCACAGCGATGACCGAGGTCAAAGGTCCTTTATATCACCAGTACCTGAACTTCGGTGGAATGCCACGATCATATTAACGACAAAAAACAACTACAAAAAAAAGCTATGAATGTTTGCAGAATATCAACACACAAAACAAGAAAGTGCACAATGTCAAAAGAAAACCAACAACAAACAAAAACCTGCAAAATGTCCACATAAGACGAGCACGTGCATTGTGATAGAGACCACAAATTGCTCGGTTTGAATACAAGACGAGACTGAACGAACTCCACGATGTCGACAAAAGGCAAAACTACAATATGACAACACATGATAAAGAAAAAAGCACGCACGATGTTAATACAAGACAACAACTGCATGATGTCAACACAAGACACAACTGCATGATGTCAACACAAGACAATAACTGCATGATGTCAATACAAGACAATAACTGCATGATGTCAACACAAGACAACAACTGCATGATGTCAACGCAAGACAACAACTGCATGATGTCAACACAAGACAACAACTACATGATGTCAACATAAGACAATAACCGCATGATGTCAACACGAGACAATAACTGCATGATGTCAGCACAAGAGGAAAACTGCACGATGCCAATAACAGACCACAAAAAAAAAAAAAAAAATGCACACAGTATCAACAGAAGGCAAAAACTATGAAGTTAAACAACACACACACACACACACACACGCACGCACGCACGCACGCACGCACGCACACACACACACACACACACACACACACACACACACACATCAAAACTCCAAATTCTTTACATTAACACATACCAATGGACAGGTCCGTGAAACACCTAAAAAAAAATAGCGCTGACCAATCGCTTTTACGCACACGCACATCTCTCTCTCTCTCTCTCTCTCTCTCACACACACACACACACACACACACACACACACACACACACACACACAGGACCCATACAACAGAACTCTACGTACTTGTCGTTGACGTAATCGTAACAGAAGGTACGTTTTGACGCTTGAGCCCCAGTCCGGTAAACACTGGGATAGGGATCGTAGCCCCCTGTAAGCAAAACACACACACACACACACACACACACACACACACACACACACACACACACACAAGGCTTCCCAGATATCACAGATTTTTTGGGGAACGCGTTCCCAAAATGTACTGTGATATCTGGGAAGGCCGTGATATCTCGGAACATGGTCTTTCAGAGCTCAGAAGGGCAGACTGAAGAAAAAGAATGGATTTTCGAGATAAGGTAGGAAACTATTTATTTAGGTGCAACTGAGATCTTTGGCCTTCTTGTCATTTTATTTTTTTCGCACGCGTTCCCAGATTTACCGTGATATCTGGGAACGCGTTCCCAGATATCACGGTTCCCAGATATTATACGACACCGGGACTCTATTCATCAGCTGGGGAAGAGACGCTTGTGGACGTGGTGTTCTAGAACAGGCACTTCTGGACTCAGTAAAGTGATCAAGCCGCAGTGCAGGGCTTCAACCGGCTGGTGGCCTTCAGACTACCTGAATTTCATAACTGTCTCTCTCCCCCTGCTTCTCCTCTCTCTCTCTCTCTCTCTCTCTCTCTCTCTCTCTCTCTCTCTCTCTCTCTCTCTCAGTATGAACTGAACTATGACAGAACACTTCTTGGTAAGATTGTGTTGGGAGAAGGGACAGTCGTGAGTAGTGAGATTAACGGGACCTGGGACGGGGTGGGGAAGGAGAGGTGGATGGGGGAGGCACAATGCGTTAGAGGGGAAAAGAAAAAAGTATGGAAGGTTTCTTGGATCAAAAGCTTTTTGCCATGATTTTTTTTTGTTTGTTTTGTTTGTTGAAAGGTGTAGTTTTCATCATGAACGCAGCTATCTTTGTCTTGCTTTCCGGACCGATTTCATACCCTAAAAGTAAACAAAGCATCACATGAGAAATATCCGTATTACCCTACACTTGTGGGCGCGTTCGTTGCATTACTGCCACAATTATCCACCTACGTATCTCTGTAAGACAAAAGACATAATGATTATTCAATGGTTATCATCGACTGGTTTTGACTCTGTTATTCCGTTGACATCATTCGACGGACTAACAGCGTCAAAACCAGTCCATGTTATGATTTTGATGTCCAGATTTCATCGCACGCGACAAAGGACGGCTGCCACTCTCGCACGGGAAATTGCAACTATACAGATAAGATTACAAGACTATGATAATCATGTAGTTTTGATTACTAATGGTCCTGATTAGTGTATTGTTAGCACAGGAAATTTTTTTTGTGTGTGTGTGTGTGAAAAAGGCCGCTATGTTTTAGAAGTAATCACCATCCGTAGAAGAGGACAGAGAGAGAGGGGAAAGACGCAAGCTGACCCGTGACGTAGATCTTGCCCTCCAGGAAAGCGGCGGCGGCGAAGTTGAGTCGCGCGGACGGCATCTCCGGCATCTTCTTCCACTGGTCCTCATCTCTGTTCAGTTTGTGGCTGTGGGTGGTGCCTGTGGGAAGAGAGGGGGGGGGGGGGGGGGGGGGGCGCATTGGCAGACACACACACACACACACACGAACACGCACGTCACACACACACACACACACACACACACACACACACACACACACACACACACATGTACGCGCACACATGCACATGCACGCGCACACACACACACGCACGCACGCACGCGCGCGTACACACACACACACACACACACACACACACACACACACACACTGGTCAAACATAAATCAGACCCGTCTTCACGTTCTGATGAAGCTTTGAATACGATCTCTGAAAACGTTGCTGCTAATACACAGACTTCTTATCTCTAGACGCCGCGTGCCGACTCCGGTTTGACCCCAGCGAGCCGCCATATTGCCAGGACCTTCACTTGACTGGTTTCGGTTTGCTTGTCTAGCGATCGCGCTCTGCTGATCCACGTTTTCCAAGTCTTTGGTAAGTTTATTAAAGTATAGCATACTTTTCTTTCGCTGGTCAGCAGCCAGAATGAATGACTCTCTCTAATCTCTCTCTCTCTCTCTCTCTCTCTCTCTCTCTCTCTAGCTGCATGCTGCATGTGCTAGCTGGTTACTGTGTGTACGGTGGCACGTAGCCCTATTTTTCACTGCAAGTGGCTGTGAATGTGAGTAGGGGCGGGGGAGGGAGCGGGGGGGGGGGGGGGGGGGGGGGGCAGATAAAAGACTAGACAATAGGAGAGGCAAAAATGTGCGAGTGGGGTGCGTTTGTGTGTGTGTGTGGGGAGGGAGGGGGGATGAATAACAGAGAGAGAGAGAGAGAGAGAGAGATATATCTAAAATTGATTTTTTTTTTTTTTTCAGAAAGCCGATTTAGCTGCTTCAAAGATGTCTGGAACGTATTGTGTGGCTTGGGGCTGCTCAAATAGGAAAACAAAAGGAAAATCATTCCACCTGTAAGTATCAACAATGAGAATGTAAAACTCCGTTGTTTCTCTTTAGAGTGTTAACTTGAGAAATATGTTAGTCAATATCATTCTTTGCCTCTTATTGTAGAGCTCAGTGGAACATCAAACATATTACTGATCACTAAGATTAAGGCCTACCAGTAAACTAAAGTTGACAGTTATAATGTTTATATTTTTAAGGATGGCTGATACAAAGTAGGCTAACCTTGCCGTTCAGTTACAGCAGACACATTTCAGGAAAAAAGTGAATTATAAAACTGTATGTCTTAGATCTGAACTGACTATGCCGGCCTTTGTTGTATAGATAAGCGGCAATGATAATAATATAAGTGAAAACTTTTTTCTTTGATATAACTATTACTTGAACTGAATCAGATATATACATGTAAAAAGAAAACGATAAGATGTTGATTTCTTAAGTTAAAAGGATTGATTGATGTGTAGAATTGAGGGATGTTGCTGTTGTGTTTTCAGGTTTCCAAAGGATGCACAGAGGCGAAAGGAATGGATTACAGCCATCCGAAGAGATAATTTTCACGTGACAGATCACTCCAAGATATGTGCAGATCACTTTGAGGAGTCCTGTTTTGATCGGACTGGTCAGACCATCAGGCTCAAAAGCACTGCCATACCCACAATCTTCAGTTTTCCGACGCATCTGCAAAAGGTAATATTGAACGCAGGAATATAATATTGTTTTATGGGCACACAGTTTTGTATACATTCAAAGCACCCACGTACAGTCACATGCTGCTGCTTATACTCAGTAATTATTATCATCATCATCATCATCACCGTGACTGTGCAGGTATTATTATTCTATCTATCTCTCTCTCTCTCTCTCTCTCTCTCTCTCTCTCTCTCTCTCTCTCTCTCTCTGTTCTTTCCTGTTCATCTTTGCCTTAATAAAAGAAAATGCTGATTTCAGGTACCAAAGCAACGGAAGCCCCCAGCAGTCAGGAACCAGATGCCAGACACTTTTGACTTCTGACGATTCCTCTGCACAACTGCCATCAACAAGCCAGGAGCCAGATCACAACAGCGCTTCCGCCGCAAAAAACACGTTTCTGACCATTCATATTGTATAACAGGCAGTCCCCGTAAATAAAGAGACAACTTGAACATGCAGAAGAAACCGTAGAAAGCTGTAGGAAAAAAATCAAAGTCTTGCAAAGGAAAAGTCACCGTCTTCGTTGCAAAGTCACCTCTCTAAATGAAGTCGTACAGAGCTTGAAAAACAAACACTTAGTGTCTCAATCGTGCGCTGAAATGTTAGAAGCGACAGTTTCTGGTGTACCACTTCAAGTGATGAAACGGCTGATGAAAAACACGTCTCCAAAAGATAAAAGCTATCACCCTGCCCTAAAAGCGTTTGCCCTTACTTTGCAGTTTTACTCCACTAAAGCATACAATTACGTCAGGGAAACGTTTGACTTTTGTCTCCCACACGTAGAAACGATCAGGCGTTGGCTTCAAACAGTGGACGGCAGGGCAGGATTCAGCAAAGAAGTTATGCAGTCCTTGAAAGGGAAGGTGGAGGAAGCAAAGAAAGGTGGAAAGGAAGTGCTTTGCTCGCTCATGATTGATGAAATGTCAATCAAAAAGCACATTGAATGGGATGGGAAGGCAGTCGTCGGATTTGTGGACATAGGCAACGAGATGACCGATGACAGTGCTCCACCTGCAACCGAAGCCTTAGTTTTCATGGTTGTCTGCGTAAATGGATCATGGAAAGTCCCTGTGGGATATTTTCTCCTGCATGGCTTATCAGGTACAGAAAGAGCAAACTTAATTCGCCAGTGCCTTCACCAACTTGCAGATGTAGGGGTCAAAGTCATTGCCCTAACCTGTGACGGTCCATCATGTCATATGTCCATGCTGAAAGAACTTGGCGCTTCTCTATGGATCCCAACCACCTTGACCCAAGCTTCAAACATCCATCAACTGGAGACAAAATATACATCATGCTGGACGTTTGTCACATGTTGAAGCTACTGAGAAACGCGCTGGCAAGTTGTGGTCTGCTCAAAGACGGGCAAGGCAAAATTATAAGATGGCTGTATTTGCAGGAACTGCATGAAATACAGGAGCACGAGGGTCTTCATCTTGCCAACAAGCTGAAAGAAGCCCACTTGTGTTGGCAAGCTCAGAAGATGAAAGTGAAGTTGGCCGCTCAAACGCTGAGTCGAAGTGTGGCAGATGCACTCGAATTCTGTCGAGATGGCTCCAACTGGATGCATTTGAGAATGTCGAGGGCACCGTCACTTTCATCCGCATGGTAGACCAGCTGTTTGATGTTCTCAATTCCAGGAACTTGTTTGCCAAAGGCATGAAAGGTGCCTTAAAACCTGATCTGCCAAACGGGGACTGCTCTACAATGGAGTTTCTGGATACTGCCTTCCACTACATGAAATCGTTGAGTAATATTGCTGGCAACTTGATGTATACCACGCCCAAGAAAACAGCCTTCATTGGTTTCCTGGCAGCCATCAAAAGTACTCAGGCCATG
>JADBJO010000448.1:320000-340000 GCA_016801955.1 Conus betulinus
GAGACAGAAAGTTAGTGTTACTTGCCACTGACTGGTCAAACGAATCCAGAAACACAGCTAAAGAACCCCATGTAGAACTGAGACAGAAAGTTAGTGTTACTTGCCACTGACTGGTCAAACGAATCCAGAAACACGGCTAAAGAACCCCAT
Organism: Conus betulinus; assembly: GCA_016801955.1. Lineage (NCBI taxonomy): Eukaryota > Metazoa > Mollusca > Gastropoda > Neogastropoda > Conidae > Conus > Conus betulinus. Next base: position 320,151 of record JADBJO010000448.1, read on the forward strand.
GTTGAACTGAGACAGAAAGTTAGTGTTACTTGCCACTGACTGGTCAAACGAATCCAGAAACACGGCTAAAGAACCCCATGTAGAACTGAGACAGAAAGTTAGTGTTACTTGCCACTGACTGGTCAAACGAACCCAGAAACACGGCTAAAGAACCCCATGTCGAACTGAGACAGAAGTTAGTGTTACTTGCCATTGAGTGGTCGAAGGAATCCAGAAACACGGCTAAAGAACCCCATGTCGACTGAGACAGAAAAGTGTTACTTGCCATTGACCGATCAAAGCAATCCAGAAACATGGATAAAGAACCCCATGTTGAACTGAGACAGAACTCCAAATCCAGTGGGATGACAGAGACACCTGAACTGAGACAGAAACGTCGGGGCCTGGAAAACATTCAGAAACTGAGACCAACTGTTCCCCAGTCTTTCCACCAGTTAGAAAGCTGTGTACCCACTCGCCTGTCTGTTGGCTTTCTCTCATTTGAGTTAAGCCCCCATAAAGACCCATCTGTTTGTAAAGCGAGAGAGACTCTCACCTCATCCAGCCCCATGGGGGATTAGAGACCCATCTGATTTTGTAAAGCAGAGAGACTCTCACCTCATCCAGCCCCATGGGGGATTAGAGAGACCCATCTGTTTGTAAAGCGGAGAGACTCTCACCTCATCCAGCCCCATGGGGGATTAGAGACCCATCTGTTTGTAAAGCGGAGAGACTCTCACCTCATCCAGCCCCATGGGGGATTAGAGACCCATCTGTTTGTAAAGCGGAGAGACTCTCACCTCATCCAGCCCCATGGGGATTAGAGACCCATCTGTTTGTAAAACGGAGAGACTCTCACCTCATCCAGCCCCATGGGGAATTAGAGACCCATCTGTTTGTAAAGAGGAGAGACTCTCACCTCATCCAGCCCCATGGGGGGGGATTAGAGACCCATCTGTTTGTAAAGCGGAGAGACTCTCTCACCTCATCCAGCCCCATGGGGATTAGAGACCCATCTGTTTGTAAAGCGGAGAGACTCTCTCACCTCATCCAGCCCCATGGGGGATTAGAGACCCATCTGTTTGTAAAGCGGAGAGACTCTCACCTCATCCAGCCCCATGGGGGATTAGAGACCCATCTGTTTGTAAAGCGGAGAGACTCTCACCTCATCCAGCCCCATGGGGGCTTAGAGACCCATCTGTTTGTAAAGCGGAGAGACTCTCACCTCATCCAGCCCCATGGGGGATTAGAGACCCATCTGTTTGTAAAGCGGAGAGACTCTCACCTCATCCAGCCCCATGGGGGATTAGAGACCCATCTGTTTGTAAAGCGAGAGACTCTCACCTCATCCAGCCCCATGGGGGATTAGACAGCCATCTCTGCAGAATGGACGGACCTTCTTCACAACAGGTATACTATCAGACAGTGAAAATTACGTCTGTCTAAAACCAGGAACTTATTCATCATTTTGTATTCCATGAGATTAGCTGCAACGTCAGTAACATCGGGATGTGTGCTGCTACACACTGCTGCTGGAGCTGTACATCTAATACTTTAAATTACTCTAGCAGTGTATCATCATAAACCGATTGCAAATAACACATTTTGCGCAAATAAGAAGACTAAAAGAAAGCAATGAGGCCCAGCCTTTCAAACTTTGCTGTAAAGGTTCTCCGCAATCAAGCCAACAAGGCCAGTTACACAGAGGTCTACACACAATCTCGCCAGTGCGACATAATTTCCTGAGAGCAGCCTTTAGTGTAAGAGGCCCCTACTTTTTTCCCCCTGTCATATAGATGTAATTTCTTACATTCTGAATAAAACTATTGGAATGATAGCGCACGCGCGCGGGCACACACACACACACACACACACACACACACACACACACACACACACACACACACACACACATTCTTACCCATGCGCGCCCATGCACATTCGTTCCGACTACTTCAAACAGCAAATGGACTCGCCTTCACCCTCCTGGTTATCAAAGCGCGATGTGTAGAATTTAAAGAAGGGCATCTCTTCCTCTGATTCCTCAGGGCTACCGGAGTCCAGCGCCGCCTCTGGCTCTTTCCTTTCTTCTGCCACGACACTGACGCTGGGACTGCGTTGACCCAAGTTTGGAAGCTCGTGACACTGGTGGTCGCGCTAGTGACGCTGACGATCGCACTTGTGACGCTGACGGTCGCACTTGTGACGCTGACGCAGACGGTCGTAGTTGCTGCGACGCGCGACGATGGTCGCAGACTCGTGGCTGATGATTGGGCGTGTGCCGGGACGGATCGTGCCAATCGCACGTGTGGCGGCGGTGGTTTATGCCGCGATGTTGAAGACCTCACTGGTGTCTGGGAGAGCTGTGATCTACTTGGGGACGCTTTCGTATTTGAAGCGAGCCGCTGTAACAATCCATGGGACGGTGTTTGTGTAACCGGGTCTCTGACGTAAAAGCTGTCCGTGACGGTTGCAGTGATCTTAATGACGGCTGCTGTGTGACGGACCGGACTGAAGGCTGTCGCTGCGTCGATTGATCTGACGTCAGTTTGTGCTGTGATAGTTGCGTGTATGACGCTTGTTGAGGTATAGATCTGACTGAAGGCTGTTGTTGCAGTAGTTTCGTTGATGTCACTTTAGTTGGCTTTTGGATAAGTAACGCACTGGTTGTCACGGATCTGGTTGAAAGCTGCTGTTGTAGAGACGTACCTGACGCAGTTTTGTATGCTGGTTGCGAAACTGACGTTTGTAGTTGTGCAGATCTGAGCGAAGGCTTCTGTTGCAGTGATTTACTTGACGTCACTCTGTGCTGTGATGGTTTTGTAGATGACGTTTGCTGCAGAATAGATCTAAATGAAGGCTGTTGTTGCACCGATTTAGATGACGTCACTGTGTGCTGTGATGGTTGTGTATATGACGTTTGCTGCAGAATAGATCTGAATGAAGGCTGTTGCTGCACCGATTTAGATGACGTCACTGCGTGCCGTGATGGTTGCGTGAAGGACGTTTGTTGCACCACAGTTCTTTGTGAAGGCCGTTGTTGCACCGATTTGTTCGATGCCAGCCGATGCAGTGACGGTTGTGAAAATGCTTTCTGTTGTGCTATAGATCTCAATGAAGGCTGTTGTTGCACTGCAAAATCTGACATCAGTGGCGAAGACCCTTGTCGAGATGTATCGACTGATGGACGAGTTAGCATCACCTTTGGTATCGGCAACTGTTGTGAAGATTGTTCCACTGGTACCTGCTCGGAACTTTGCTGTCCCATCCGAAAGGCCATGGACTGATGAGATGAAGTTTGATTCAGCGCCGACCTTGTTGAAGCACATTGCTTCAGTGATATACTGGATGCCATTTTGTGCACTGATCTACTTGAAGGTTGTTGGTGAAGAGATCTGCTCGAAGATAGGTGCAGTGGTGTTGCTGAAGTTTGTTGCTCTAGTGATCTTGCTGAAGGACGCTGTTGCAGTAAACCTGAAGTTTGTTGATGCAGTGATCTTGTTGAAGGATCGCTGACGCTGTTGCAGTAAACCTGAAGTTTGTTGATGCAGCGATCTTGTTGAAGGACGCTGTTGCAGTAAACCTGAAGTTTGTTGATGCAGTGATCTTGTTGAAGGATGTTGCTGCAGTAAAGCTGAAGTTTGTTGCTCTAGCGATCTTGTTGAAGGATGCTGTTGCAGTAAACCTGAAGTTTGTTGATGCAGTGATCTTGTTGAAGGACGCTGTTGCAATAAACCTGAAGTTTGTTGATGCAGTGATCTTGTTGAAGGATGTTGCTGCAGTAAAAGCTGAAGTTTGTTGCTCTCTAGCGATCTTGTTGAAGGACGCTGTTGCAGTAAACCTGAAGTTTGTTGATGCAGCGATCTTGCTGAAGGACGCTGTTGCAATAAACCTGAAGTTTGTTGATGCAGTGATCTTGTTGAAGGATGTTGCTGCAGTAAAGCTGAAGTTTGTTGCTCTAGTGATCTTGTTGAAGGACACTGTTGCAGTAAACCTGAAGTTTGTTGCTCTAGCGATCTTGTTGAAGGATGTTGCTGCAGGGGTATGTTCGAAGCTACGGAATGCTGAGATGGCTGTGACAAGTACGAAGCTCCTTGTTGCTGCACACCAGATACAATCACACATGTACAAGCTTCAAGATTCATTTGCCTTTAACCCCTGTTTGGCAAGGGGGAGATAAGGCGGTGACGGTGTTTCAATAGACCAAGCAGACGAATAAAACACATCAAGCGAAAAAAATGCAAGACTGCTTTAAAAGATGTCAAGGACATGGACGTATTTTGTTTGCTTGATTAATCTAGTTAGACTAACGAAAGTGTTTTAACAATAGAATCTATCACAAAAAAAAAAAAAATTCTGGGGGGTTAATGTGTTTTTCACAATGCTTCATATTTGGATATTCCATGGTGAAATCAAATTATCAATGATGTCGTTCCTATTACAATCTTCACATTGTTCTATCCTCTCAAGGAGTTCTGCATAATTCATTTTGCAGACTGAATCTGCGTCGACCAGTATTTAATAAGAAAATAAGCGCAACAATTGGACAAGATATTGATGTACTTTTCAATCTCAAAATTAAAACGTGTTTAAAATTTCTGTAACACAGACATTTATTGTTCTTTTCTATAGCCCTCCAAGGATTGAAATGAGCACGTTGTAAGAAACACATTTTTTTATGCAAGTGATCTCTACTTAAAAACTACTGGGAATCTAATATCATCATATCCAGTATCAATTTGTGGCTTTTTATAATACAATCTATTTACGGAGATGTGTTCATAAGGTAAATACGGAGATTATGTAAATCTGACTAAAATCTGTACGTAATTTGCAAGAATTTTTGTGTCCCATCCTTATGAGCAAACCCGTCCAGAATCTTGTCATACGACACTTTACAGGCATCGAGGTCAGTTTTTTTTTTTTTAATTACCATAAATTATTTGAGCATGTCATGCGTTTAAAATGAAACTTACACTTAAAAAAAAATGAATTTTAGTTTGTCTAAAATCACGCAGAATTCATAATTCAATATTTCTTATCCATATCGCAGGGACAACCTTTTTTACTGCCTGATATGACATCATATAGGAGTTATTTATTCCTTGCTGTTTGTAGTAATGAGACCATAACATGCACCCCTTGCTTTATCATATATACCTTTTTTACACTAAGGAAAGTACCTGTCCTGTAAAATCTAACACCAAGATATTTGTATGTGTGAACAACTTTTGAAGCGGTATTATTATGCTTAGAATTGTCTTCACGAGTTGAACCACTGGCTCCCAGTTACAACTCTGGCAATATTCACATAAAGCACCAACTGATCTATTATGAGCCTTCTCTAAATTCTAAAAGCTTAACCGTGTCATCAACGGACAACAACACTGAAAGTCGAGAGTCAGCTGACGAGTCAACTTCTTTTTTTCTTGGCTCAAGACAAGGGCTTACCATTGAGCAACCGTTTTTCGTTCAAACACGCTTCCAGATCATTTCAACATAATAAAAGCTACTGCTATCGAACCCAAGTGCAATTGAAGAGCGGTTCCATACTTCAGTCGGTTAGTCAGGGCTGAGTGCCACCTCCCACACTTGTCAACATACTCCTGGAATGCATCGCACGGATGTACTTGCAGATGATTCAGCACAGCTAGCACTGTGAGAAGAACAAGATCGAACTGTTGCTTTGCAGATGACATCGACAGCCCGGCATGCGGTGAACAACAAGAACTCGCCAAGATTGTTAACAACACTGGAGAGAAACCGTGTGGCCAACGCCGACTCCGCTGCACACGAAGCTCCACGGCTGCCGACGACAACCTGGAGAAAACGGCTACATTTATCACGAGGCTGGGCTGACACTGTGAGGCGAACGAAGAAGAAGAAGAGACTGGAGGAAACATAAACGAGGTGTGGTACGGAAATCCGCGCCGAAGTTGATGGCTTGCCTAAGCGGTAAATGCCCATGGATAGAAGCCAGGAAGTGTTCCACAGTTCAGTTACATTGGAGTATAATATAAACTGTTCAACAGTTCAGTTGCCTGGGACTATAATAGGAAGTGTTCCACAGTTTGGTTACATTGGAGTATGATAGGAAGTGTTCCACAGTTCAGTTACCTGGGAGTATAATAGGAAGTAGTTCCACAGTTCAGTTACATTGTAGTATAACAGGAAGTGTTCAACAGTTCAATTACTAGGAGTATAATAGGAAGTGTTCCACAGTTCGGTTACATTGGAGTATGATAGGAAGTGTTCCACAGTTCAGTTACCTGGGAATATAATAGGAAGTAGTTCCACAGTTCAGTACATTGTAGTGTAACAGGAAGTGTTCAACAGTTCAATTACTAGGAGTATAATAGGAAGTGTTCCACAGTTCAGTTACATTGGAGTATGATAGGAAGTCTTCCACAGTTCAGTTACATTGGAGTATAACAGGAAGTGTCCACAGTTCAGTTACATTGGAGTATAACAGGAAGTGTCCACAGTTCAGTTTACCTGGGAGTATAATAGGAAGTGTTTGACGGTAAAGTTACCTGGGAGTATAATATAGGAAGTGTTCAACAGTTTAGTTACATTGGAGTATAATAAGAAGCGTTCAACAGTTCAGTTACCTGGGAGTATAATAGGAAGTGTTCCACAGTTCAGTTACCTGGGAGTATAACAGGAAGTGTTCCACAGTTCAGTTACCTGGGTGTATAGTAGGAAGTGTTCCACAGTTCAGTTGCCTGGGAGTATAATAGGAAGTGTTCCACAGTTCAGTTGCCTGGGAGTATAATAGGAAATGTTCCACAGTTCAGTTACCTGGGAGCATAATAGGAAGTGTTCGACGGTTCAGTTACCTGGGAGTATAATAGGAAGTGTTCGACGGTTCAGTTACCTGGGAGCATAATAGGAAGTGTTCGACGGTTCAGTTACCTGGGGAGTATAATAGGAAGTGTTCGACGGTTCAGTTACCTGGGAGTATAATAGGAAGTGTTCAACAGTTTAGTTACACTGGAGTATAACAGGAAGTGTTCCACAGTTCAGTTACCTGGGAGTATAATAGGAAGTGTTCCACAGTTCAGTTACCTGGGAGTATAACAGGAAGCGTTCAACAGTTCAGTTACCTGGGAGTATAATAGGAAGTGTTCCACAGTCCAGTTACCTGGGAGTATAATAGGAAGCGTTCCACAGTTCAGTTACCTGGGAGTATAATAGGAAGTGTTCCACAGTTCAGGTACCTGAATTTTCGTTAGGAAACTGGTCTGCTGGTATGGCACATGTTCCGAGCCCACCGCGTCATACGGCACATTATCATAGCGGGGCTGGACCTCAGGGGTCTCGGCACTGTAGCCGGCGCCTTCCCCGCCCTCCTGTATCAGGCACTGGCGGACGGTGTAGACGTCACACTCCAACAAATCGTCGGCCCGGTAGCCTTTGAGTGTCAGAAGCCTTGAAACGAACACACACACATTAGCTGAAGTGAGGCGTTCGTGTACAAGACAGAGCGTCCCGAACATCCCCCCCCCCCCCCCCCCCCCCCCAATTCCCCTCACTTCGCAAAAGATAATACCGGCCAGTCCTCCACTTTTCGTCTAAGGTTTTCTATTTCCCTATCCTGCACCATCTTTTCTTCTTGTCCGAATAGTTGGGACTAAGCTTCGCTGCCCATGTGAGCGGAAAGATAACCGTGTGTTTTTGGTGACTAATTTAAAAAGACCCAAATTTCAGTGATTCATTCGGAAACATAACAGTTTCGTTCAGAAAGACATAGTTTGGGATGACTCGTTCTGAAAAGTTTTGTGTGTGTGTGTCTTGTTCGAAGAAACACTAATTTTGGTGACACACTGGGCAAGAATGATAATTTTGGTGACTCACTGGGAAACGACTCTAGTTTTGGTGACTCACTGGGCAAGGACTCTAGTTTTGGTGACACACTGGGCAAGGACTCTAGTTTTGGTGACTCACTGGCCAAGGACTCTAGTTTTGGTGACTCACTGGCCAAGGACTCTAGTTTTGGTGACTCACTGGGCAAGGACTCTAGTTTTGGTGACTCACTGGGCAAGGACGCCAGTTTTGGTGACTCACTGGGCAATAATGATAGTTTTGGTGACTCACTGGGCAAGGATGCTCATAATGGAGACTTACTGGGCAAGGACTCTAGTTTTGGTGACTCACTGGGCAAGGATGCTGGTTTTGGAGACTCACTGAGCAACGACTCTAGTTTTGGTGACTCACTGGGCAATGACTCTAGTTTTGGTGACTCACTGGGCAACGACTCTAGTTTTGGTGACTCACTGGGCACGACTCTAGTTTTGGTGACTCACTGGGCAATGACTCTAGTTTTGGTGACTCACTGGGCAACGACTCTAGTTTTGGTGACTCACTGGGCAAGGATGACTTAGTTTTGGTGACTGACTGGGCAAGGACTCTAGTTTTGGTGACCCACTGGGCAAGGACGTTAGTTTTGGTGACTCACTGAACAAGGACTCTAGTTTTGGTGACTCATTGGGCAACGACTCTAGTTTTGGTGACACTGGGCAACGACTCTAGTTTTGGTGACTCATTAGGCAAGACTCTAGTTTTGATGATTCACTGGGCAAGGATGTTAGTTTTGGTGACTCACTGGCAAGGACTCTAGTTTTGGTGACTCACTGGGGCAAGGACTCTAGTTTTGGTGACTCACTGGGCAAGGATGACAGTTTTGGTGACTCACTGGGCAAGGACATTAGTTTTGGTGACTCACTGGGCAAGGACGTTAGTTTTGGTGACTCACTGGGCAAGGACGTAAGTTTTGGTGACTCACTGGGCAAGGACGTTAGTTTTGGTGACTCACTGGGCAAGGACGTTAGTTTTGGTGACTCACTGGGCAAGGACGTTAGTTTTGGTGACTCACCAGACAAGGACGTTAGTTTTGGTGACTCACCAGACAAGGACGTTAGTTTTGGTGACACACCAGACAAGGACGTTGGTTTTGGTGACTCACTGGACAAGGACTCTAGTTTTGGTGACTCACTGGACAAGAACTCTAGTTTTGGTGACTCACTGGGCAAGGACTCTAGTTTTGGTGACTCACTGGGTAATGACTCTAGTTTTGGTGACACTGGGCAACGACTCTAGTTTTGGTGACTCACTGGGCAAGGACGTTAGTTTGGTGACTCACCAGACAAAGACGTTGGTTTTGGTGACTCACTGGACAAGGACTCTAGTTTTGGTGACTCACTGGACAAGAACTCTAGTTTTGGTGACTCACTGGGCAAGGACTCTAGTTTTCGTGACTCACTGGACAATGACTCTAGTTTTGGTGACACTGGGCAACGACTCTAGTTTTGGTGACTCACTGGGCAAGGATGTTAGTTTTGGTGACTCACTGGGCAAGGACTCTAGTTTTGGTGACTCACTGGGCAAGGATGACAGTTTTGGTGGACTCACTGGGCAAGGACGTTAGTTTTAGTGACTCACTGGGCAAGGACGTTAGTTTTGATGACTCACCAGACAAGGACGTTAGTTTTGGTGACTCACCAGACAAGGACGTTGGTTTTGGTGACTCACTGGACAAGGACTCTAGTTTTGGTGACTCACTGGACAAGAACTCTAGTTTTGGTGACTCACTGGGCAAGGACTCTAGTTTTCGTGACTCACTGGACAATGACTCTAGTTTTGGTGACACTGGGCAACGACTCTAGTTTTTGGTGACTCACTGGGCAAGGATGTTAGTTTTGGTGACTCACTGGGCAAGGACTCTAGTTTTGGTGACTCACTGGGCAAGGATGACAGTTTTGGTGACTCACTGGGCAAGGACGTTAGTTTTAGTGACTCACTGGGCAAGGACGTTAGTTTTGATGACTCTGGGCAAGGACGTTAGTCTTGGTGACTCACTGGGCAATAATGATAGTTTTGGTGACTCACTGGGCAAGGACGCTAATTTTGGTGACTCACTGGGCAAGGACGCTAGTTTGGTGACTCACTGGGCAAGGACGATAGTTTTGGTGACTCACTGGGCAAGGACGCTAGTTTTCGTGATTCACTGGGCAAGTACGATAGTTTTGGTGACTCACTGGTCAAGGACGCTAGTTTTGGTGACTCACTGGTCAAGGACGCTAGTTTTGGTGACTCACTGGGCAAGGACGCTAGTTTTGGTGACTCACTGGGCAAGGACGCTATTTTTCGTGACTCACTGGGCAAGGACGTTATTTTTTTTGGGACTCACTGGTCAAGGACGTTATTTTTTTTTACTCCCTGGGCAAGGACGCTAATTTTGGCGACTCACTGGGCAAGGACGTTAGTTTTGGGACTCACTGGGCAAGGACAGTAGTTTTGGTGACTCACTGGGCAAGGACGTTAGTTTTGGTGACTTACTGGGCAAGGACGCTAGTTTTGGTGACTCACTGGGCAAGGACGATAGTTTTGGTGACTCACTGGGCCAGGATCAGGATGTTGGTTTTTGGTGACTCACTGGGCAAGGAAGTTAGTTTGGGGACTCACTGGGCAAGGACGCTAGTTTTCGTGATTAACTGGGCAAGGACGCTAGTTTTTGGTGAATCATTCGGAAAGACAGTGTCTTTGGGATGAAAATAGACAGGATTTTTTTGTTGTTGTTGTTGTTGTTGTTGTTGTAAACTTATTCAGAAAGACTCGTTCGGAAAGACAGTAGTTTCTTTATGTGATTAGGTATTGAAAGGGCAACACTTTCGGACGCTCATTCGGAAAGACGATTGCTGGTGGGAAGCGCGGGGTGGGTGGTGCTACGGAGGAGCAGTTGTTTTAGTAACTAATTCGTAACAGGCAAGTAATTCTCACGTGCGAACCTGAACAGATGACAACGATGTTTGAACTGCTTGTTCTGAGGATCGCAACATCCAAAATACTCCATTGTCATTCTATTCTTTTGACAAAGTCTAAAATCGTCGGTGGCCAACACAATGCACTTCATTAGTCAAAAGTTGCGCCGGAGGTTTCATGCTTCGTTGAAGCAAAAGCATCGAAACGCAAGTATGCGAACATTGCTTCTCCGGGCTGGACATTCTCTCTCTCTCATCTCTCTCTCTCTCTCTCTCTCTCTCTCTCTCTCTCTCTCTCTCTCTCTCTCTCTCTCTCTCTCTCTCTGTGGGTGTGGGAGTGTGTATGTACTGTAGCAGTCTCTTTATTCAGCGTCCAAAGCAGTGTAAAACTAGTTAATACTATTTACAGTCGCACTTTTTTCTTTTTTTTTTCTTTCTTTTTTTTTTTTGTCTTTCTAATCTTCTGTGCGCACTGTACGACATGCCAGTTTGTGGGATTCAGCCTACACATTGTGTAAAGTTTGTGGAATTCAGTCTACACATTGTGTAATGAACCAGTCTTTCAAATCCTTATGAGACACCGTCCAGCCACCGGGTATTTTAGTACAATAATGAAGCACAGTGCAATCATCAAGCAATCCAAGATATTCTCTCATTCTCTCATCACCCATGGCAAAACCTCACCTTCTGTGAAACACTGGTCGAACTACTTGATGGCAGACAGACAGTCATGTGTCCTTTGGTTTTTTTAAAGCCAAAAAAAAAAAGAGCGTTACATAAAATGACACTAGCATTGTTTTTAGTCCCAGGGGATTCTGTCACTCTATTCCTTTGCAAAAGATTGGTGCAGTTTCTGTCTGACAAAATTTCGCCAGCATTGTTCCAAAGAAAGTTCTCTTTAAAAAGATCCTGAAAAAAAAAATTCATGAAGCACTGCCACTTTTTTTTCCCCCGCGATGAATTTTTCTTCTACGATTTAAATGTTCTTTTATTCGTGATTCAGTGTGATGCTGCTGCTTCAACATTTCTTCTTGTTACAGCTGTATCTGGTATTTTCACGCCACAGCACCGATTGTTTCCAACTTGCGAATTATCTTCCACCCAGCGGAATGAGCTCCTCTGCTATTTCTAACCACATTGTCTTAACCACGAATCCCGCACCCCATTCTCACCAGATGGATTCCAGCACCCGGTTCCTGCAGTAGGGGGGAGGAGTGCAGCAGCGGGTTTTTCTGGACAACACCTATGACCTCTGCTGACGACATGCAGGCGAAGCGCACCTGCTGCATCAGGCGGTCCAGGTATTTCTTCCTGGCCTCAAGGTCATAGTGGATCCACATCATGGCGGCGTTTGAACATCCATCTCCGAGGAGATCTGAAAGGTCATCATACCTAGTAACAACCATGGTATCACATGATCTGAATGACCGAGTAGTTTGCTGAAAACAGGTAAACCAGGACTAGACATAAGTTCAGCTAATTCAGAAAGAAATTATGACGTACAGATCCTTTCAGAATGTAGAGAAACTTCCAGAAACATCGAATTCCGTTGGAACCGGATGTTCTTTCGTTATAATGCGGTTGTCCAAGAAGTGAATCATACTTAGGGCGGCTGGAACAGTCCCATCTGCAAAGATAGCAGTGTGTAATCCGTGCCTGCCGACACACATGACATAAGTAGGGTGGGGCTACTAAGACCCGGCAAATACAGACACCATGAAGACAAGCTGAACCGCCGACGAATACAGACACCATGAAGACAAGCAATGAACCGCCGACGACGAATACAGACACCATGAAGACAAGCAATGAACCGTGAACGAATACAGACACCATGAAGACAAGCAATGAACCGCCGACGAATACAGACACTATGAGGACAAGCAATGAACCATCGACGAATACAGACACCATGAAGACAAATGAACTGCCGACGAATACAGACACCATGAAGACACGCGATGAAACTGCCGACGAATACAGACACCATGAAGACAAGCAATGAACCGCCGACGAATACAGACACCATGAAGACAAGCAATGAACCATCGACGATACAGACACCATGAAGACAAGCAATGAACCATCGACGAATACAGACACCATGAAGACAAGCAATGAACTGCCGACGAATACAGATGCCATGAAGACAAGCAATGAACCATCGACGAATACAGACACCATGAAGACAAGCAATGAACCGCCGACGAATACAGACACCATGAAGACAAGCAATGAACCGCCGACGAATACAGACACCATGAAGACAAGCAATGAACTGCCGACGAATACAGACACCATGAAGACAAGCAATGAACTGCCGACGAATACATACACCATGAAGACAAGCAATGAACTGCCGACGAGTACAACACCATGAATACTAGCAACGAACCGCCGACGAATACAGACACCATGAGGACAAGCAATGAACCGCTGACGAATACAGACACCATGAAGACAAGCAATGAACCGCTGACGAATACAGACACCATGAAGACAAGCAATGAACCGCTGACGAATACAGACACCATGAAGACAAGCAATGAACCGCTGACGAATACAGACACCATGAAGATCAGCAATCAACCACAATGGTGCAGAGACAAGTTTTGCGGGTTTGGAGGCTGTGAGCTCACGGATCTGAGTGCCATCAGAGCATTCTTTTTTTGGTTGGTTTGTTTTGTTTTGCCTCAGCCGTCTTAATCCCAGGGCTGGGGTGTGCGATGGGTTCACATGGTAAGACTGGCATCACGCAGTCGAGAGTTTCATCGACTTAATGGATTCATCTCTTACAGTCTACTACTCCACCTTCTAAATCAAGACAGCCGATGTCTCTGTCGTTTCTCAGACCTTTGTGGTGCTTCAGTATAGTACGACAGAAAGCACAGAATACAGCCCTGCCCTTTGGACCAGAATGGAAGCTCATCATCTTCATTGATCAGGATAAGGTCTCCAATTCAGAGGCCCTTCATGCCCAGCTCTTGTGGTGACCCCTGCTTCGATTGCCTCTCCACCTAAATCCACAGGCCACTTCGTGTCAAAGCTGTCGGTCTCAGCAAGTTCAAGGAGACTGCTTCAGCATAGGCGTGTTGATGCTCTCTGGGGGGGGGGGGGGGGGGGGGGGGGCTGGCGCTGCTCAGGAAGGGTAGGGAATGGTGTTAATCCGCCTGATACATGTTGGATCATAACAGGCACCACTGATCACCACGGGAATGATTCTGGAGCAGTGCAGAGTCTCCTCTAGTGGGGTGCCTCATGACGACCTGAACATGACTGCTTTCTGTGGGCTCTGGTACTGGCGCCGAGACAAGACAGTTGTGGGTGTAACTGTGTGTGCTGTGATCGAAATGGGCGGCATGGAGGTATTGAAACTGAGGGTTCCGGCAGAGGACGACCACAAAAAAAAAATAAATAAAACAAATGATATATGAATAAATAAAAAGAAAAGAAGAAGGAGAAGATGGGTTGGAAATGTCAGTTCAACTCCCTTCTGCCCGATGTCCCATAAGGCTGCCTATAATGAATCCAATACAGCTAGACGGGTTAAACACATCTTAGAATTTGGATAAGAGATAAGCATTTTGTACCTACTTTTCCAATATACTGCAACATAATATAACATAAAATGAAATAATATGATATGATATAATGTAAAAATAATACAATGTAATATAACATACATAATATATCACATTATATTACATCATATCATGTCATATCATATATAGTAGTATATCATACAACATAACATGATACAGTGTAATGTAACACTCGTTCCTCACAGTGTCTACATCCCCGCACGCCAGCCCACTTGCGCATCGCCTTCATGTGTGTGCAGCATGCATGCATGCACGCTAACATTGCCAGCACCCGTCATGCAATCCAAGGTGGGGGCGCCGAAGGGACTCCACTCACCTGGATGGTGTCCTGACCCAGAGCCAGCTCCACCGACTCGATGCCCATCTGCAGGAAGGCCGTGCTTCTCGACACGTCAGACAGCGGCTCCAGCAGAAGCTTCTGCGCCTGCTGCATGACCGTCGGAGGGCTGGGTTCTCCCACCACCTCAGTCGTCTGACACAGTAGTAGCAGTCGTAGTAACAGTAGTAGCAGCAGCAGCAACACAGTAAAGTAGTTGTAGCAGAAAGAGGAGGAGGAGGAAGACCAGCAGCAGCAGCAGCAAGGGCAGTTGTTGTTGTGAGCAGTACAATCACTAGTAGTTGTAACTGATGTAGCAGTAACAACAGCAGCAGGTGCATTAAAAGCTGTAATGCTAGTAGCTGAAGTAGCATGTGTGTGTGTGTGTGTTGGTGAAGACAGAACGCCACAACAAAACGAACAAGCAAGTCCACTAAAGGTTTTTTTTCCTCTGATTTTTCCAGTGCCTCACTAGCTTCCTGCTAGCTAAAGTTGCAGCGCAGCAGTAGAAGAAGGAGCAGTTGCGGTGACACCAACGGTAGCAGTGTAATTTCTGTGTGTCGCTCAAGAAGCTGTGATAGTGGCAAGAATAGCGGCTGCAGTGGGAGCTGTTATGAAAGCAGCATTAGTACAGTTGTAACAGACTGTAATTTTAGAGTTAATGATGTTGATTGCACTTCACTATAGCGTACCTCTGAAAGAAAAGCGAAATTTTAAGGAAATCGCTCAATAAACAAATCTCTCTCTCTCTCTCTCTCTCTCTCTCTCTCTCTCTCTCTCTCTCTCTCTCTTCCCCCCCCCCCCCCCCCCCCCCCCTCCCCTCATCAATCCACGTCAGCTTCATTCAAAAACCATTAAAATGAACATAAAACACAAATCTGTGTGAAAATATATAATAAAAATAGAAATCTGTGTGAAGGCGCGCGTGCACACGCGCGTGTGTGTGTGCGTGTGCATGTGCATACGTGCGTGTGTGTGTGTGTGTGTGTGCACGAGCACGTGTCTTGGGTGAGGGGGGAGGAGAGAACACCACTTCATAACAAAACGAAACAGAAAGAGGCCACTGAGGTAAACTGTTTTTCTCTGAATGTGTCCGCCTGTACATTCATAAATGCCATATATCTTTTCCATATGGAGTCATGATCTCTATAGGATTCATGTGAGTTTTGAGACCAGGCATGAAGATGCCCACGCCGCGGGTCCTGCAGGTTGATATGACTGAGACAGGCTGGTAGGCAACAAGTGCTCAGTCTTGCAGGATTAGGAGGGTACGTTGTGACAGGCTGGTAGGCAACCAGTACTCAGTCTTGCAGGATTAGCAGGGTACGTTGTGACAGGCTGGTAGGCAACCAGTACTCAGTCTTGCAGGATTAGCAGGGTACGTTGTGACAGGCTGGTAGGCAACCAGTGCTCAGTCTTGCAGGATTAGCAGGGTACGTTGTGACAGGCTGGTAGGCAACCAGTGCTCAGTCTTGCAGGATTAGGAGGGTACGTTGTGACAGGCTGGTATGCAACAAGTGCTCAGTCTTGCAGGATTAGGAGGGTACGTTGAGACAGGCTGGTAGGCAACCAGTACTCAGTCTTGCAGGTTTAGGAGGGTATGTTGAGACAGGCTGGTAGGCAACCAGTACTCAGTCTTGCAGGATTAGGAGGGTATGTTGAGACAGGCTGGTAGGCAACCAGTACTCAGTCTTGCAGGATTAGGAGGGTATGTTGAGACAGGCTGGTACCAGGTCTCAGCCTTGCAGGATCTGGAAGCTGCGTTTTCTGACCGTCTGAAGACAGCATCTTCCTGCACACTAGGAGTGACGGAGTCCTCTTCATGCCTCTGAGCAAAGACAAAGATGTGGAAAGTCCTCATCAGGGAGATATTCTCTTCACAGACGCTGCTGCCCTCACTGCCCACACTGAGGAAGCGCTACAACTTCTCATCACTTTTTTTTTTTTTTTTTTTTGCTGATGCCTGCACCAAGTTTGGCCTCACTATCACTTGAAGAAAACAAACATCATGGACCAAGACGTCAGCAGCACTCCCCGCATCTCCATCGGCGATCACACCCTCGAAATGGTCGACAGCTTCACTTACTTGGGCTCTGCCATCATCAGCAACCACACTCTGGACGCTGAGCTGAATGTGCGGATCGGCAGGCAGCAACAGCGATGGCCCGTCTAGCGAAGAGAGTCTGGGACAACACCATACTAATGTCAAACATCAAGATGAAAGTGTACAAAGCCTGCGTGCTAAGCACTCTTCTCTACAGAAATGAAGCATGGACCCTGTACTCGAGAAAAGAATGCAGTCTGAACGCCTTCCACCTGTGCTGCCTCAGAGGACTTCTGGGCATCACTTCGCAGGACCGCATCACCAACAAGGATGTTCTGGCCCAGGCAGGGATGCCTTACATGTTCGCCATGCTGACACAGAGATGCCTGCACTGGCTTGGCCACATCAGCTGCATGAACGATGGTCGCATCCCAAAGAACATGCTGTATAGTGGACTGGCTGACTACAGGCTCCAGATCCACAGGACGGCCCGCCCTGTGCTACAAGGATGTATGCAAGCTCGACCTGAGGGCAGGCAGCCTCGATCCAGTAGACCTGGAGACAGCAAGTTCAGACGGGTCAGCTGGCAGTCCACCATCAAAACCGGCATCAAACAAGCAGAACAGAGGTGAGAGGCACAGTGGGAAGAATGAAGGCGCCACAGGCGGGAAAGAATTGCGTCTGCTCCAACAGACACTCATGATCGAGACCTCACCTGCAGCAACTGCAACAGTGTGTCTACCGCTCAAGGGTTGGGCTCTTCAGGCACAGCAGGCGCTACAACTCCACAAATGACTGATCTACGGTGCAACACCATTATCCCTCAAGACAGACGGACGCCAGTGTATGCCAGTCCAACTTTTTCAGCGCTTGGAGAGCGAGTGCGGACGCAGTTGCGCGCGCACTTGTGGGCCGAATTTATAGACAAATTTTGGCATGCACTTTTCGACCAATCAGCGACCAGATGTGCACGCAGCTGTGGTTACATTTGGGCCCTTTGGTGTTCCATAAAAATGCCACAGGCGATCTCACAAGTGGGCTTTTAAAACAACACAGGCCTTTTTCACGGGTGGGCTCAACCGCCACGAGCCTTTTCCCACGTGCAAGATCCAAGTTCCACAGGCCTCTCCACAAGTAAGTTTGCTCAAATCCGTTGGGCTTTCTTGACTAAAAAAAAAAACAAAAAAAAAAACTGGCTAACGGGACTCAGTGGGGAGATGGTGTGTGTGTGTGTGTGTGTTTACGCAAACAACGCGCTGACAGTGCTTTAACTGTTCACATATGTGTTCACACAAAACAACCTGCCAACAGCGCATAACTGTTCATGTCGGTGTTTACTGTATGGCTGTAAAAAGGTGTCAACAGTCCCTTGCTGTTGACAGCTGTGTTCATCCAAAGGATGAGCTGACACAGTGTCTAGCTGCTTAACATTGGTGTTCACTCAGAGAATCATCAAATGTGCGCAAGTGTTTGTGTCATTGTTCATGCACGCAACTTGTTGACAGTGCTTATTCCTTTATAAGAATTTACGTAAAGAACGTGCCGACAGTGCATGGCTGTTTACATCTCTGTTAATTAACGCGAAAAGAACGCGCTCATGGCGCTTAGCTGTTTATGTTTGGTTTTCAAGTGACTGCAGGCGGAAACTGAAACAAGCTTAAAAAAGATTTATTGTTCCGCTGAACGAAAGAGACATATCCATTCTGCGCCCATGACTGCTCGTTCTTCGTTTTCACGTAAATCTTCATTTAAGTTTTTAACTTAACAAATGAAGAACACAGAGGCCAACTACACGTTAACAAGCAATGGTGACTAAGTGATGTTTGACACGCCCCCTCTGCTGACCTTGGCGAGAGGCATCACGCCCAGGAAGTCCATGCACTTGAACAGCAGTGAAGAGATCTGCAGCTCGTTGGCCACGTGAATCAGGAGGTCCACGTTGTCCTTGCTGACGTACAGTTGACCCGTGTACATGAAACTGCTCCGCGAAGCAGGCATGTCCGTGTATGTGTCCACGGCCACGGGCCAGATGTGCCCACGGCCAGATGTGACCACGACAGAAATGACCAGAAACTATTATAGTGTGGGGGTGTGTACACATATCGTTTTGTCCGTAACATGACATCTTTTGTCCCTGATGCTTTTGACTGCGACATGTCGTCCTTCAACATTCTGTACCTGCTACAGTTCGTCCCGAACCATCACAGTTTGTCCCACACCATTTTGTTACCATATTTCGTCTCCCAAATTTGTGCCCTCTGGATAGTATGTTCCCCAACTTTCTGCTGTCACCGTTCCTTCCCCCCCTCCCCCCCTCCCCATTCCCCCCGCTTCACCCCCCCCCCCCCCCCCCCCCCCCCATACACTGGATCACTATGACTTTGTCTCCCAACATTGTCTCATCACATTTCGGTCCCGATATTGCATGTCCACGGCAGTTCGTCCCTCAACATTGTGCCAGCACAAACGTTCCTCCTCCCCCAGCATAGTGACATTACGACAATTTGTCTTCCAATATTGCCGTACCAAAACAATTCGTCCTTCAACTTTGTGTCAACACAAACGTTCGTCCCCCAGCAAAGCATGACGACAGTCTGTGCCCCAGCACTGCGTCAGTACGACACTTTGTCCACAGTACAGTGTCACCACAATTCTTACAGTACAGCAATTCGTCCTCCACAATAACAGTTCATCCTCCAACAGTGTGTTACAACGGCAGTTCGTTCCTTGACACTGTGTCACAACAGTTTGGTCCTCAGTTCTATGTCACTACAACAGTTCGTCCTCCAACACTGTCACAATGACAGTTCATCCCTCGAAATTGTGTCAACACGACAGTTCGTCAACCAACATTGTGTCATCACGACAGTTCGTCGCCCAACGTTGTGTCATCACGACAGTTCGTCGCCCAACCTTGTGTCATAACGACAGTTCGTCGCCCAACATTGTGTCACCACGACAGTTTGTCGCCCAACATTGTGTCACCACGACAGTTTGTCGCCCAACATTGTGTCATCACGACAGTTCATTCCGCCAATGGTGTCTCGACGACAGTTTTTTTTTCCCTAAACAATGTGTTACCTAGACAGTTCGTTACCCCCAACCCCCCAAATAATGTCATACACACACACACGCGCGCGCGCGCGCGC
>JADBJO010000448.1:345000-402500 GCA_016801955.1 Conus betulinus
TCCCCTTGGTTGAATGATTTCCCTCACCCCATTCTGAAAAAAAAAAGAAGTTTTGAACTGCCTATGTATTAGTGTGGGAACACTTGATTGATTTCCATTTACACCCCTCTCTTTGTGTTTCTCTATTGAAATAATTATCATGTAAAGTCCCATACTTGATTACTTTATTGGAAATAAATTTTGTACTTTTCTTATTCTCCTGTCTTTTGTATTTATATCTTGTAAAGATTTTGATGTAAACCCCTTCTTCTTGATCCCCTTCAATTACTTTATTATTATTCTCTTTGTTCTATTATTGAGAGGGTTGAATTATATCCTTTTATTACTCTTTTTCTTTAATTACTACTTATTATTTCAATAATATTGTTTATTTTGGATTTGTTTACTATTGGTACTTTTAGGTGACCAGCCCTCATTATATACTTACTTTATTTGGATCACATTATTTAAACTTATAAACCCCCACTTTAAAATTTGAATATTTTGGGTATTATTTTGTTTTAAACCCCTTTATTTACTTTTACTGATGATTTAATTTTGTTTTGGTTTCTTCCCACTTATTCTGTGAACAGTTTCATATCCCCCCCCCCCCCCCCCCCCCCCCCCCCCCCCCCCCTCTAAAAAGTTCCTCTAGGTAATTTGTAGTGGATCTTCGTTTCTTTTTCTATAGTAGTTGAGTGTGTATCCCGTCGCCAGTTTTACGGGTGGGCATAACCAATAGGGTTGTCCAGAGGGTTTTCTATTTCCTGTCTTACTTTCTCTTACTATTCTGGTTTTTCCACTCTGTCTACTTTTGCCGTTTTCTAACTTCATTCTCTCTAGTTACTCTTTACCATAAGCACCTCTCTAGTTTGTACTTTACTCATCCTCATATCTTAAGTAGGGTCTTTGATTAGTGAGTGTATTCTTTCCCCCTTTTAGATGTTTGCTGTGTTTTCATTGTTTTAATTGATCATGTTTTAAGTTTTTTTTTTTTTGTGTGTGAAAGGTTTTGGTGGGTGAGTGATCTTCTTTGACTTTATTTCTGACTCTGGTAAGGAATTTTGTTTTTGTTTTTTGTCCCCTCCCCTATCCCATAGGCTGCCTAGCTCCAACCTCTTTTCGCTTGTCTGTAGCGAAGGGACATGGCGTTGGAGAAGGATACAAGTGCCTTCCGTAGATTTTGAGTTTTCTTTCACTTTCTATGGTTTGAGTTCAGTTTTCTCCCTCGCTCCAATACCACGTGATTAGATGCCAGTGGATGGTTTATCTTTTCAGTTGTGGTTGTCCGATTAAAGAACTGCAAGTATTGAATGAATGCGGGCGGTGATTGATTATTGATTTGTTTATCTTGATTGTTATCTGGTGTTTATTATTGATTTATTTTAATGTATTACTTGATTGATGACTGACTGATTGATTGATTGTTTGTATTTATTGGTTTCTACCGAGTGGGTCATTTTTCAATTTGACGGTATTTTTTCTGCGTTTAGTGTACTTCATTAGTTCATAGTATTTATTATAAATGTTGTGAGTGAATGTGGTGAGTGTGAGAAATTTTAATTGGAAAGCTTTAATATCATCGTTGTATGTTTGTTTGTTTGTTTTGAAAAATATTTCATCAAAATGTCTGAATTCGACGTTTACCTGTCTCAGGGTAAGACGCTAAGTCTTGATGGTGCTGACTTAGTGGACTATGTTAAGCAGTGTATGATCGCGCAGAGCGTGCGAGAGAAAGAGAGAGGGAGAAGGAAAGGGACACTGAAAAAAAAAAAGAGAGACAGGAAAAAGAGAAAGAGAGGCAGAGAGAAGAGAGAGAGAGAAGCGGAAAAAAGAGAAAGAGAGACAGGAAAAAGAGAAAGAGAGACAACATGAAAAGGATATGAAAGCTATGGATTTAGAACTTCAAAGGAAGAAAATTGAACTAGAGTTAGCGAAAGTGTCAGCGTCTGGTGTGAGTGATGGTACTAACCAGCAGGGTTCCAGTGATTCCAAACCGTTTTCCGGACGGACGCCATATATACCAAAACTTCCGGTCTTTGATGAGTCAAAAGATGATGAGATAGACGCATTCCTCTACCGATTTGAAAATCATGCGACTACATGCGAATGGCCCAAGGACAATGGGGGTATTATATGTCGCGCCTTTATTTAAAGGTAGTGTGCGCTCACGTTGTACCACTCTTTGGCCGCTAAGGACACTTTGTCTTGGGACGATCTCAAGAGTGAACTACTGAAACGGTACCAGTGCACCGCAGACGGTTTTTCGGGAAAAGTTTCGTGCGGTCAGACCGGGAAAGGGAGAATCATTTTCCGCCTACCTGATTAGGGTTGCGCACTTTTTGGATCGCTGGATAGAGCTTTCGAAGATTCAGAAAGACTTTGAACCACTTCGCGATCTGTTGCTACGAGAACAGATTTTGCACAGCGTTTCGAAAGATTTGGCTGTCTTTCTGAAAGAGCGTTCGGTAGCCAGTGCCGAAGAAATGTGCGCACTTGCTGAACAATACAAAACAGCGCATCCGGATAAGACTTTTAGTCGAAAGGCTTCTGACTCGGTCTTTGAGACAAATGTGTCAACCCATTTCCCTTCGTACCAAATCCGAATGCAGGTCGAGGATCTTCGAACGCACGTCCTTATCGCGGTCGAGGCACTTACCGAGGCGCTCAAGGTTCGCAAAATTTTCAGTACCGTGCTGACCAGACTGCTTCCTTTACAGGACAGCAGGCTGCTCAGACGGGCGACGGTGCTAACCGTGGAAGAGGCGGTCATCGTCAGTACCGTTCACGGTTGCCCGCGCGGACGTGGTCGTGGTCGTGGTCAAGGTAACAACACTAACCTCTCAGAGGTTGGGTGTTACCGGTGTCATTGCACGTTTCATTTGGTCCGTGATTGTCCGTACCCAGATGAATCTGCAGGAGTTAGTATCAATACTAATAACCCTACCCAAACAGAGAGTAAACCTGCACATACTATGGTGTCTCATACAAATACTGAGGTTTGTTAGTTGAGTCAGGGACAGTCAATGGTTTCCATGCTTCTATTCTCAGGGACACAGGTTGTACTACAGCGGGTGTACGCCGCTCATTTGTTTGCCAGACCAGTTCACTGGTGAGCAGCAGCAGTGTCGATCGTTCGGTGGTAAGATTGAGGTTTTTCCACTACTAGCGGTGTTCAGGTCAGTACTCCTTATTATTTTGAAGGACAGGTCAAGGCTTGTGTGATTGATAATCCAGTCACAGACTTGATCCTGGGTAACTTGCCTGGAGTTGCTTCAGTCAGTTCAGGGACTGGTGGTTCTTTCATTCCTTGTGGTGTTAGTACTAGGCAACAAGTACTTAAGGACAAACAGCCACTAGTACCATTACCTGTACCGGACTTGACCATTTTTGATGTCACTCCGACAGAACTGGCTACTATGCAAAGTAAGGACAGTACTTTGACACACCTGTACTCTTCAGTTGTCACTGATTTACCTTCCCCACTGACTAATCTACCTACAAGTTGATTAATGGTGTTTTTTGTGTCGTTTTTTTTCCTGATAAAGTGAGGTTGTACGTCAGGTTGTGGTTCCGAAGGATTTGCGTACAGTTGTTCTTCATACTGCGCATGATGCGATTTTCGCTGGTCACTGTGGTGTCAAGCGCACGCTTCAGCGTGTTCTTGTTTCGTTCTTTTGGCCTGGAGTTTCTCGTTCTGTCACAGACTATTGTCGGTCTTGTGATGTTTGTCAGAGAACCGTTTCCCGTAACAGAGTACCATGTGCGCCTTTGCATAAGATGCCATTGGTCTCTGTTCCGTTTGAGAAAGTGGCTATGGATCTTGTTGGCCCTTTCGAGGTTTCGTCTTCAGGACACAGGTATGTATTGACTCTTGTGGACACAGCTACTCGATTTCCGGAGGCTGTTCCACTGAAGCACATAGATACTGTGAGTGTGGCTGAGGCTTTGTTGACAATATTTTCGAGGTTTGGTTTACCATCTGAGATACTCACTGATTGTGGGACTCAGTTTGTGTCTGATCTGATGAAGGAGATTTACCGTCTTATCCATTTCCTCTGTCACTACCACTCCCTATCATCCGCAGTCCAACGGGATGGTAGAGCGGTTTAACGGGACTTTTTAAAGACGATGTTGAGGAAAGTCTGTCGTGACCGTCCAAAGGATTGGGATAGGTACATTCCTGCAGTACTCTTTGCTTATCGGGGAGTTGCCGAATGCCACTTTGGGGTTTTCCCCATTTGAACTCCTTTTTGGACATTCTCCTCGTGGTCCACTTTCTATCTTAGCGGATAGATGGTCAGGTTTTCCTGTTTCTTCTGAGGACAGAAATGTATATCAGTATGTACATGACCTTCACAACAGGATACTTGACAGTTGTGCGCAAGCGCAACAGACAGCGGACACTCAGACACATACTTACAAGACTTACGCCTGACAGGAAAAGTTCTTTTCGTACTCTGAAGGTTGGTGACAAAGTTCTTGTTCTACTGAGTGATGAACAGAATAAGCTTAAAGTTGCCTGGAAAGGTCCTTTTATGGTTCAAGAGAAATGTTCTCCAGTCAACTACCGCATTGATATGCATGGCAAGAGCAAGGTTTTCCACATTAACATGCTCAGTTGTATGTGGACAGGACAAATGTTGCAATCAATGTCAGTGTGGATCATTCTATTTCATCAGGTATTGTGTCAGATCTTGTGTTTCTGATTTTCTACCTGTAGACTGTGTTGTGCCTAGTCAGGGTACAGATAGGGTACGTACAGGGAAAGGTGTTATTCCTGTGACACTCCAGTCGAGTGTGTCTTCTGTTCAGTCCTGCTGCATTGGTGTTGTGCAGGATACGGAAGGTGATTGTGTTACCTTACCCACTTTGTCAGTCAAAGGTGAGACTTTTCATGATGTCAAGGTGAATCCTGATTTGTCTGATACTAAGCGGACACAGTTGTTATCTGTACTGGAAGAGTTCAGTGATGTACTTACAGATACTCCTGGTAAGGCTGATCAGGTTGAACCTCATTCAATACATGTGACTACAGATGTACCTGTAAGAATCAAACCTTACCCATTACCTTTTGCTAAAAGGGAAATTGTTCAGAGGGAGATTGATGTCATGCTACGCTTAGGTGTTATTGAAGCATCTTCTTCCCCATACAGTTCTCCAGTTGTCCTCGTAGGAAAAACCGATGGTTCTGTTCGTTTTTGTATAGATTATCGGGCTCTGAACAAGGTTACGGTTTTTGATTCTGAACCGATTCCAGATGTTGAGGATTTGCTTTGTCAACTTTCTCATGGTCGGTACTTTGTGAAAGTGGATCTAGCAAAAGGTTACTGGCAGATTCCGATGTTTGCCAGAGGATAAGCCTAAGACTGCTTTTCAGACTCCTTTTGGTCTATTTCAATGGACTCGCATGCCTTTTGGGTTACAGAATGCTCCGGCGACTTTTGCTCGGATGATGCGTAAGCTGAAGCTGCATGAGTTTTCCGCAGTCAGTTTTTTTTTGATGACATTCTTTTGGCGGCTAAGTCCTGGCAGCAACTTCTCAGTTCCTTGAGGTTATTGTTAAGTCGTCTGAGATTCTTTGGCTTGACAGCTAGACCTTCAAAGGTGCAGGCAGGGATATCAAGAGCTGAGTTTTTAGGTCATATGATTTCTGTTGGTCATATTCGGCCTGAGGCAAAGAAGGTTGAGAAGATTCTTGCTATTGATCGTCCTAAAACAAAAAAGCAGGTTCGTTCTTTGCTGGGACTCTTGTCGTACTATCGTCGCTATGTTCCTCATTTCGCTGCTATCACTGTCCTCTCACAGATTTGACAAAGGGAGATAAGTGTCGTCAGGTACTTTGGTCTGAGGAATGTCAGGAGAGTTTGGATGAAGTACAGAGGATACTGAATGGTTTTCCTGTTCTGTTACTACCTAACCTCTCTGAGGAGTTCATTCTACGCACAGATGCTAGTAGCAAAGGCATGGGTGCTTGTCTTTTGCAGGACAAGGCAGGAGTTCTTCATCCTGTGCAGTTTGCCAGTAAAAAGTTTTCGCAGGCACAGGAGAAGTATTCCACGATTGAGCGAGAGTGTTTGGCTTTGGTTTGGGGACTGGAAAAGTTTTCCAGATTTCTGACAGGGAGAACTTTTGTCCTCCAGACGGATCATCGTCCACTTACATTTTACAAGCGTCAAAGACTAAAAACAACAGACTTTTGCGTTGGGCTCTCAGTATTCAGGAATACAAATTTTCAGTGCAGCCTATCGCTGGAAGTTCAAATACTTTTGCGGACTTGCTGTCACGTCAGTGAAATCTGTTTGTTGTTTTGCTGTATGGTTTTGTATTTTTCTCAAGAACATTATGTGAGAAAAATAGTTTACTGTACTGTTGTCTTTTTCTTATTCTATTGATACATTTTTCAGGATGCTGTTACCTGTTTTTGTGTAAGAATAAGATGCAACATATTTTGTATAAGACATTGAAAGAGTATTGTTCAATTTTTGGATGGATTGTTTTTCTGGCATTGGTGTTTTTTTTTTAAATGTAAAGGATTTTGCTTTGTGTGCTTGGAATAATTTGAGGAATTTTATATGGAGTCCATGGCAGATGTTCTTATGGTGCTATAGTTCATTTTGCATTTGCACTGTGGCAATTTGTGGGTTTTGCTACTGTCTTATTTTGACATTGTATCATGAGTCTTGGCAGATTTTGTATTGTCATGCTATTGTATAAGACAATCTATTATGATGGATATCTTTAATGATGTGATGCTTGGATATTCATGGGTGAATGTAACATGTTTTTTTTTTTTGTGGAGTGCAACAAAGAGTTGACTATTGCAGTGGTTTTGGCATGGTCTAGTTTTGGTCATTCTTGGTGGTAATATGAATGTCATATGGCAGGTTTCATTTTGGCTTCTGATGGGTGTTAGTAATTTTTACAACTACTCATTTGGATGACTTGGTTCATGGCTTCTATTTTGACAATGTATTGATGACCTATGATGTTCCTTTGTATGATTCCTTCAATGTAAAGGATTGGTGTGTTTTCATGTACATAGATCTTTTTGTTGGATTTCTTGGAGCATAACTTCCTGCAAGATTTCTCCTGTAGGATAAATCTTGTCCCCGGGAGGGGGGGTGTCAGGCACATGGAAAGAAAAGTTTTAAGCGCCTGTGTATTGAAAGGTTAAGCGCGAGTGAAGGGAGTTAAATGTGTGAAAAGGAAACGGCGTAGGATTGTCGTTCTTAAAGGGCAGGTCACTTCTTTTTTGTTTTGAATGTGAGCTGTGTTAAGAAAAAATTGGGTAAAAAGCTAAACACACTGGAAGTGAGTGTGGAGAGAGATTCGAGCAACAGCGCTGATTGAATGGAAAAGAGGCCGCCGACTGTCAGGCCCAATTAAAACAGACATGAGTCTGTAACATGCTTACGCATGTATTTTGAATTTGAGGGAATGATTCAGACAAGAGTAAGTATTTGATACAATTTTAAGGAACTATGAAAGTTCCAGTCTTTGTTTTCATTTTATCCATTTCGATCGTGAAATTGGGAATCGAAATTATTTTGTAAAAGTGTTTATGTTGGATTGCTGCTAACTGTGGGCAGTATAGTCATCATAGCTTATTTTGTTTTCTAGCTACGCCGTTATGGTAGCAGTAGCGAAATAGACGAGGCTGTGACTGGAGGGAGAGTCGGGGTGAGCTACGGGAGCCACCCCCCCCTGCCAGAAAGATGTCGGAAGGAACAGCCAGCCAGAGACAGCCAGAGATAGTGGGTATGCTGTCCAAAGGTGCAGAGAGCGAAGTCGAGTTCGCCATAGAGTTATGCTCTGCAGAAACCAAGCGAAAAGGGTAGGTGGAAACATGTATGATGTCCACCATAGACGTTCGTGATTGAATGAAAAGGAATGAAGGTACCGATATTTGTGATGAACGGACCCCAGGAGGAATGTAAAGTGAAATATTACCTGTGAACGGACGGAATAATAAACCCCACCAGTGCTGTGTTTGAAAAATGGGAGAAGAGGAGATACTGGGGGGAAATGAACTTTTAAAACCTGGTGTTTAGCGCCTTGTGATGTGTGTGGAGTTGGATGACTGTTGTGTAATGGAGTATTGGCGCTGGATGTATGATGAAAGGGAGCGGAGAATACAGTGCAGTCATGAGGCAGTCTCGGATCAGAAATAGAATTCTCTAGAATCCTGTTCATCGTCTTCATCCGCACTGATCATCAGTTCTGTGGCCCCCACATGCCCTGTCTCGTGCTGACCTTAGTTTCCATTCCTCCGGCATGTCCGTGCATGTGATGAGCTTGTGTGGCTGAGTTCTTCAGTGAAGGCAGGTTCATGAGGAGTCAAGACCCATACTGAATGAAGACACAGGTGCCCTCCATAGAGAGATTTACCATGACTCCTGAACCGAGCGATTCTTGTATGGGTCCTGTCTTTGGTGTCCTGCGTGGCTGAATGTGGCTGTGCACAATACAGCCGGTAAGAGTGGTTTGGGAGTGACGCCACCAACAGTATCCAGCAGGTGAGACAGCAATGAACGAAATGAAAAAATGATCTAATTTATTCAATCTTTCTCGTACGCACACATCTCTCTCTCTCTCTCTCTCTCTCTCTCTCTCTCTCACACACACACACACACACACACACACACACACACACACACACAAACGCGCACACACATACACACACACACACGCATGCACACACGCATGCATACACACACACATGCGCGCGCGCGTTCACTCATCCTCAGCTGCCATTATTTCCCTTAATGAGAAAGAGAGTACTGTCCCTTTTGTTTACAATCAACGGCAAACAAGTCCAAGGCCATTAAAGGAATAAATTGAAACATCTATAAGATAAAACACCATAAACTCTGAAAGACGCTTTCACAGTCTTAGACCTCCAAACATTCAATCTTCTTTTGGAAAAAAAAAAATTATGACCCGAAGCTCTTAAAGTAGACACCCGCCTCCTTCCCCTCCCCCCCCCCCCCCCCCCCTCCCCCATCACCTTTTGATGTGTCTGCATGCTTACCTGTGCAAGGCAGAAGCCTGTTCAGCCATGCCACGGGTACCTCTTTCACACCGTTTGCAGCCGTAAAGTTCGTGTCATTCGGAGAATCGTACATGCCATGACTGTAATTTTTGTTTTCCTCAGATTTTATATCCAGTGAAACTTTGTCGTCGTCAGCCATTTCTGGTTCTGGCATTTTGATTGACGAAGAGGGTGTGTTTTCAACCATGGGAATCCTCAGGGCCGATCTACAGTCTCTTTGTCTGCTGCAGCTGGAGTGCAGAATCTCAGAGGATGAACGACACAGATTTTTGTTAGATGACAAAATGTCACTACTCTAGATCTACACGTGTCTTGCAGTGTCCATTTGAGTATGCACCTCCCTTAAATTCTGAAGCAACACTTTGCGGTTGATCAAAGTGTAGTCTCGCTACTTGCTCTGCCTTGGCGTTGTGGAAGACTGGTTGCACAAGTCAGCTTTGGCACTGGAACCACCAGTCAAACCTACGGTATTCATAACAAAAACATCTGCATTGAATTCTAGCATAGAAGCTCGTGGCGGTCAATCAAAGCAGTCGGCTGGTGATCTGCTCTTTCAAAATGCTTCCGCGGTTTAGTCTTTGCATCAGTTCCATCATCTTCATCAGTGAAGCCGTAGTGAGCTGGTAAAAAAAGAAAAAAAAAAAGAAGAAGCTATGTCTGCCACCGTAGTAGTCTATAGATGTTACGCCTTCGTCACATGCTACCAGCTGGTCACCAGGCAGTCCTTAACAAGGGCAGCGGACATTTGTCGTCAACGCGATCCGACAGATCACTTTAATCTGCAGTCGCTGTTGATCGAAAGGACATGCAAAGGGATCTGCCTTTTGGCCGCCTCCCCCTTTCCGAGTGCCCTTGAACCAGCTGCTCAAACGTCACTGTGTGTTCAATTACGTCAGACAGATGATGTCAGATACGTGTATAGAAAAATACGTCTCTGTAAAAAATAAAAAAAATAAAAAAAAAAAAACATAATAATAATATATAACCATACAGGTGTTCCTGGCCAGTGTATTGCTTCATCGTTTGAGAACGCTTGAAATCTGAAATATGTGCGAAACTTGGTTCCTGTTTCTTCATAGAAAAGTGAGATTATTCGTATAATCTGGCGGCTGACATTCTGATACAGATAAGCGCTCTTAATGCGAGAGGCTGAAAGGTTCAAGTTCCACAGGCTTTTGGCTGTAGGGACAGAGAGCTGTGAAGAGAGTCGCCATAGAGGCTGAAAGGTTCAAGGTCCACAGGCTTTTGGCTGTAGGGACAGAGAGCTGTCAAGAGAGTCACCATGTCCTGGAAACAGCATAATGGGAGGCGGAACTCATCCCTCTCCTTTCGTCGCCTTCACCGGTCCCTGAATTGAATCAGGTACCCATTTACAGCTGGGTGTACAGAGAGAATTTTCATTTACAGCTGGGGTGTACAGAGAGAATTTTCATTTACAGCTGGGTGAATAGAGAGAATTTTCATTTACAGCTGGGTGTACAGAGAGCATTTTCATTTACAGCTGGGCGTACAGAGAGAATTTTCATTTACAGCTGGGTGAATAGAGAGAATTTTCATTTACATCTGGGTGTACAGAGAGAATTTTCATTTACAAGTGCGTGGATAGAGAGAATTTTCATTTACAGCTGGATGTACAGAGAGAATTTTCATTTACATCTGGGTGGACAGAGAGAATTTTCATTTACAGCTGGGTGTACAGAATTTTCATTTACAGCTGGGTGTACAGGATTTTCATTTACAGCTGGGTGGACAGAGAGAATTTTCATTTACAGCTGGGTGTACAGAATTTTCATTTACAGCTGGGTGTACAGAATTTTCATTTACAGCTGGGTGTACAGAATTTTCAAGCCCTTTTAAAGTTTTAAATCGGACCTCACGACTGGTTCGAACTCACATCCCATCAGTTTTTCAACTTAAACATTTGGCCATATGCTCCTCTAATCTGAATGTAAAACAGCATGAAAGGACAACCATCTTTTATATTAAATAAAGAAATACTGGAAACTGGTTTTCACCAGATTCCAAAACAACAGTTTTAGCTCTGGGACAAGTAGCCTATCTCTTTTACGCAGATCTCAGATACAGGCTCAATTTTTTCAGTGTACCAGAGAACACGACCGTATCAGTGGGACATGGTGCATCAGGGTCAAAGCTGCTTCTGACCTGTTCAGTCTTGCCAACAAGACAAGGGCAGCCTTGAGATTGCGTGAAGCAATTTTCTTTGTTACTGCACCAGGCTTTCTAAGACAGGGTTCAAAAGAAATAACAAAATGGTCTGATTACAGCATGTTTCGAACAGATAAACAAAACACATCGGAAACACGGTGGGTGATTAACCAGTCTAAAGTATGACCTTTACGTTGAGCAGATACATTCACCATTTGTTGCAGGTTAAGATTTTCAAGAACAGCGCTTAAAGCCACAGAACAGGGATGCAATGGATTGTCAAAATGGACATTAATATCGCCAACAATAAACAAGTTTTCGTGTATATTGTATGATTGGCCGAATCTGTGGTCTTCAGTGTTGCCAACCATACCATTCCAACAGTAACAGAAGAGCCAGTCAAGAGCCTTGGAAGATGATATGATGATACGCTGAAAAAGACACACGAAGAGCAAAAGAAACCAAACAGATGTCGGAAGAAGGCTTGGAGACCATTGACCAGTGTGGGCTCCCTGGCAAATACAAGGTCTGGTGTCTGCAGTTCATGCTGATACCAAAGCTCCTATGGCCTCTGATGATATACGACATCTGCACCAGCCTAGTGGAGGCAATGGAATCCAAAATCAACAAGTTCACAAGGAAATGGCTTGGTGTCCCACCCTGTCTGACTGACATAGCGCGCTATACTGTCGCCAAGCAAAGCTGAAACTACCACTGAAATCCATCCTGGAGGAATATAAAGCAGGGAAGATCAGACTTCAAAGCATGCTGAGGACTCAGGAGACAAGGTGGTTGAAGCAATCAAGCCCCAGCTGAAGACAGGCAGAAATGGAAGTTCAAGAGGCGATGGATTCTGCAAAAGAAAGTCTCAAGATCAGAGAAATAACAGGACACACACAGACCAACAGACAAGGACTGGGGTGACCAAAACTGAATAGTGGTCAAAGGCCAAAGGAAAAGCCAAAAGAGACATGATGATTCAGGAGATGAAAAAAGAAGAAGACCAACAGACTCCAAAAAGCAGTCCAGCAGAGCCAGCAAGGGCAATGGACAACGTGGGAGAATGCACTCCAAAGAAGTCTCACTTGGAATGACATTTGGCACATGGCCCCTCTCAGGATCAGCTTCATTCTCAGATCTGCATATGACCTTCTGCCTTCAAATGCAAACCTGGTGAAGTGGGGAAAAAACAGACGATCCTTCATGCCCCCTTTGCCATGAAAAACAATCAGTGGAGCATGCCCTAAGCTCATGTAAAGTAGCCCTGGCTCAAGAAAGGTACACATGGAGGCACAACCAAGTGCTCAAAGAGATTGTACAAGTAGTCTGGGCTAGTACCAACACCACAAAAGGGAAAATCAGGACTCCAAAAGCACCCGCAACATTCTTCACGGCAGGAGGCAGCGAATCATGGCCAAGAACAACAGTGCCACTCGGAACATGCAGGCAGAGTCTGCTGACGGGGCAGATGACTGGGAGTGCACAGCAGACCTCCCAGAATGGAATAGTCACCCAGAGATTATCAGCAAGAGTGGCATGAGACCAGACATAGCATTACACTCTCAATCAACCAAGCAGCTGATCATGATCGAGCTCACGGTGCCATATGAGAACAGAATGGAGGCAGCTCAGATCTACAAGACTGAAAAGTATGCTGATCTGGCAAACAGCCTGAGGAAAGAAGGCTATCAGGTCAAAGTCCTCACTGCAGAAATTGGAGCTAGGGGGGTTTGTGGGAACGTCTGCATACAGCCTCATGAAACAGCTCTCAGTTGCAGGGGAGGGGAAAAAAACAAAGCCCTGAAAGCAATGGCAGAAGCGGCAGAGAGGTGTTCAAGTTGGATCTGGTCAAGGAGGAACAAAAGTGAACTTCATAAGGCTTAACTTTCCTACAAATATCAGGTGTTCCTGTGGCTCAGTGGTTAGTGCGCGAGTCATTAAGTGGAAATGAGCATGTCCAGAAGGGCATGGGTTCGAATCCCAGTCATGGCTCATCCCAAGATGGGGGAAAAAAAGGGGGCAGCAGAGGGACATCCGGAGTCATGAACCGGGTGTGGCCCAACCCCGCTAGAGTGTCAGGAGATAAGGGCCGAAACACTCGCTTGAAAGGGGCTTCTCTTCTGAGGACTCTCTGCTGCCACGCTCTCCACGAGTTTCTTTCTACTTGGAGCAGATCAGGGAACTGATCTGAGAACACTGATTTCTTGAGGTTTCTTTTTTTTTTTCTTTTTTTTTTTCTAACCCGGTGGGGGATAGTGCACACAGAGAAACACAAAGACTATCAAAGTCCAGGCGGACCTCACACACCTCAAAGTAAAGTCTTTAGTTGGAAAGATTTTTTTTTTTTAAAGACTGCCATGCCACCTCCAGTACTGTCCTGCCCTGGAAAAGGCACCAAGGTGAAGCCTGGCGGCGTCACTGCCGCAATGCCACCTTCATCCCCCTGTGACCGGAGCGTTCATGATGGAGAAAAGGAGAGAAAACACGCACAACTGAACAGCAGAGTCAGAACACGCCCATTCGTAGGTGGCGCCACGATATTTATTCCGGTTTTCAGATCACATGACCAAGGGACATAACTTTAGACACACGCACACATAAATACTACTCAGCGTTAATATTGTTGTCAGATCACTATGCCAACACCCCCACTTGATCTGAACAATAATATATGAAATAGACATGACTTCAAAATCCAACTATTTAACTTTGTTTGAATTGTCACATAGTACTATTAATATTTAACCATTAATTAAACATACACACAGTTTTTTTTTTTTTTTTTTTTTTTTTTTTTTTTTAACTAAGTTACTACGTGACGTGACCTTTAAAACATTTTAAACTAAGTCAAGAATTATTCAGCTCACACATGACAATTATTCTGAAATCATCAAGTCTCTCTCTGTGTAATGAATCCACATATTTAGGTACATATATACACATTCACACAATATTCTGGAACAGACATGGAGATTCATTTTCCAAAAATAACACTTTTTTGAACTGTTGTAGGCTGAAATTTTGTGGCAGGCTTTGTCATTATATCTGCCAACATTTCTTGTGTTGGGCAGTATTTAAGAACTATTCTGCCCTTGTTCACTTCATTGCGAATGAAATGATAGCGGATATCAATGTGTTTTGAACGCTGCCTGTTGACAGGATTGTTTGCCAGGGCTATTGTACCCTGGTTGTCTTCAAAAATCAGGACTGATTTGTATTGACATCCAATATCAATCTCATTTAGCAGGTTGTAGAGATGCAGACTCTCTTGTACAGATGCCGCTAAGGCTATGTACTCTGCTTCGCATGTTGACAATGCTACAGTAGGTTGCTTCCTTGATTTCCATGAAATCAAAGGACCTGTTTTTGTCATTCGGAAACAGTAACCTGAAGTGCTACGCCTGTCATCTATGGACGAGGCCCAATCAGCATCACTGAATCCTGTCAGAGTCAAGCCATCTTCAGACTTCCTATAACACAGCTCATAGTCTGAAGTACCTTTCAGGTATCTGAAAACATGTTTTTGACTGCTATCCAATGAGCCTGCTGTGGGTTGGATAGATACTGTGACAATTTGGTTACAATCCAACAAATGTCTGGTCTAGTACATGACATCAGATAAATTAAACTGCCAACAACTTCACGATATATTTTGGCATCACAGGATCATCATCTTTAGTACATTCAATCTTCTGTTCACAGGGAGTACATCTAGGTTTACAATCAGTCATTCCAAACTTTTTCAGGATCTTTTCAACATATCTTTTCTGGTTCATTTTGACAAAACCATTTCCCTGTTCAAAATCAATGCCTAAAAAGTAAGACAGTTTCCCCAGATCTTTCATTTTGAATCTCTATCTTTCAAAACTTGTTTGGTCTTGTTCAACAGTTTTTCACTGTTTGCAGCAATGATCATATCATCCACCCACACAACAATAACAGTAAACTCATCACCACAACATCTTGTGTACACACAATGATCACTGACACTCTGAACAAACTGGTTCTGGATTAAATGGCTGTGTAGTAGATTGTTCCAATTTCTTTCTGACTGTTTCAATCCATACAGTGATTTATTTAGCTTGTACACAAGCTTGGTCCCTTCAATATCAGGTTGTACTTCAAAACCTTCAGCTTGCTCCATATAAATCTCACAGTCTATAGGAGCATTGAGGTAGGCTGTTTTTTACATCCATCTGATGTAAAATCAGGTTGTACTGAGCAGCAAGTTGCATCAAAGTGCGTATTGATGTCATACTTGCAGTTGGTGCAAATGTTTCATGATAATCTACACCTTTCATCTGACTGTATCCTTTAGCAACAAATCTAGCTTTGTAGGATTTTGATCCACTACAATCTTCTTTCATGGTATACACCCATCGACCCCCCCCCACTGCTTTTCTACCCTCAGGAAGAGTGGTGGTCAAAGTGAAGGTCTCATTTTCTTTCAGGGAATTCATTTCATCTTCCATTGCCACTTTCAAAAAGTAGAATCAAAGGACTGAATGGCTTCTTTATAATTCTGAGGGAAAGTATGGCATTTGATAACAATAATCAATACTTGTCATCATTGCCTGATCATCTTCCTCAAAATCTGTTTTGTAATCAGCCAGATATGTTGGAGGTTTTCTATCTCTTTTGGGATATCTTGGATTTTGCTCCATCGTACATGGTACGTTTTTATCAGACATACACTTTGACCTCTCTTTGACGACATCATCTGTCCTGCATTCTGATCTTCCTTCATCATGTTCTTCATGTACATTTTCAATCACAACATCCCGTTTCAACATCAAATCACAATCATCAAAACAATGCTGAGTCTGAGTTTCCTTTTCACTCACAGTCACCTTCTCACATACACTCTCTTGCTTTGTCACAAATTTCACACCCTGTATCTGTACACTTTGTCAGACTCTGGAAAATACACCAGATACGCTGGGCTACCTTTATCATAACCCACAAATATGCCTTTTGTACACCTGGCATCAAGCTTACCTTTGTTTTGCATGTATGCATAGCATTCACATCCAAATGCCCTCATTTGGATAGAGATTTGGCTTCTGTCCAGTCAATGCAAAGAATGGTGTCTGCTTCAAGCGGTCATTGTAACATCTGTTACGAATGTATGCTGCTGTCATAATAAGCGTATGCCCACATTCTTTGGGCAAATTTGATTCAATGAGGAGACACCTACCCATCTCAAAAATTGTTCG
This sequence comes from Conus betulinus, assembly GCA_016801955.1. Classification (NCBI taxonomy): domain Eukaryota; kingdom Metazoa; phylum Mollusca; class Gastropoda; order Neogastropoda; family Conidae; genus Conus; species Conus betulinus. The sequence continues at coordinate 361,417 of JADBJO010000448.1, forward strand.
CCAGTGTCGTTCAGCTGTTCCATTCTGGTGTGGAGAGTAAGGTGCAGACCTGTCATGTTTTATTTGATTCTTTCTGAGAAGTTCACCGAAAAGCCTTCGAAGTGAACTCTGTGCCATTGTCTGACCTTATGCACTTCACCTTTCCATAAGGGGCACAATCTGCTAAATTTTTCAGTAGCAACAACAGTGTCACTTTTGTTCTTTAGCAGGTAGAGAAAACAAACCCCTGAATAATCGTCTGTGAACGACATTGCATATCTGAAACCTTCCTTTGAAGCTGGAGTAATGGGACCAGCCAGATCAGTATGCACCAGCTGTAATGGAACATCTGAGCGAACACGTGGTTTCTTGTTTTACGTCATTGTCATTTTACCCAACATACATACATTGCAATCATCAGGTTTCTTTTTACCAACAACTTTCATGCCATCAACCACTTTTTCGAGTTTCTTCACATCATCATAGTTACAGTGACCAAGAATTTTGTGCCATCCATCCAAATCACATGCATATTTCACACTGTCATTAGTATCATGAACAGGATCTACAGTGTTTGCATCACATGTGTTGAGATAATATAGTTTTCCATGCTTCTCAATGTGGAACTGAGTACCATCCTTGTACATAAGATCAGCAGAGTCAGGTTTGAAATACACACTCGCCCCTTTTTCAGTTGCAGCCTGTACTGAGAAAATGTTCTGAGGATAAGAAGGAACGTACAAAGCATTCTTCAAAGATGCTTTCACATGTCTACCACTAGTGTCCATGATAGTAACATCTACATCCCCCCTTTTTCACAGCAACATTACTTTTCTCCCCATTGGCCAGTTCAATGAAATGTTTTTCAGGCTTAAAACTGTCATCAAACTTGCTGAACTTGGATTCATCATTTTTTATATGCGCTGTTGCCCCACAGTCAACCAGCAGCAGCATATCCCTCTTGTACATCTATTGTCCCCCACATCTGCCTTAAAGGCAAAAGAATGCTCATGAGTACTACACAAATCTGAATGAGTAACAGCTTCGCTTACCTTGTCAGTTGTGTTTTTGCTCTTGTTTCTGCATGTTTTTTATCTGTGTGATTGTTTTTGCGACAGAAAACTACACCATAATTTTCTTCTTGTACTTCATGCAGTTTCTAGCAAGATGGCCAGTGACCCCACACTTGTAGCAAGTGAACTCCTTTCCATTTCCAGCTTGAGGGTTTGAGTTGACACGAGGAGGATTTGAAGAAGCAGCAGATTTCATCACGGAGTCATCAATAGTTGTAGACCTGGAACGCTCTGTATCTTCGAAACTTCTTAAAGATACTTTGAAATCACTGAATGTCTGTTTCTTCTCGGTCTGAGTAACAACTGCAACAAAAGCCTGATAACTATCAGGAAGACCTTTCAGCACCATTGCAATTAACAAACTGTCAGCAACAACAATTTCGCCAGCATTTCTAAGAGCTGCAGCGGCCGTCTCTGCTCGTATAACATAATCAGTCACTGTTTCGTCGTGACGTTTCACTAACGAGGTGAGTTCAGTGTACAACGAAATTACTCTTGGTGTGCCTGAACCAGCATAATGGGAACGAAGAATACTCAAGGCCCTTCTTCCATCGTTAGCTGCATCTCGCATAATTAAAGACAGACTTTTGTCATCTAGAAATTGAATGAGTTCTGCGAAAACTTCTTCGTTCTTGTCTTCGTCAACTTCGTCATCATCCGGAGTCAGAATAACGTCTTTCAGTTTTTGTAACTTCATGTACCCCAGGAACTTAATCTCCCATTGTTCATAATTGCGCTCATTTCCATCGAAAATAAGTCGAGCATACATACTTTCGTGTGCTCCCGCACTGGGCCCATAACCTGTTGAGTGGTTCATGATGGAGAAAAGGAGAGAAAACACGCACAACTGAACAGCAGAGTCAGAACACACGCCCATTCGTCTTGGACCGTTGGCGAGAATCAAAAGGTGGCGCCACGATATTTATTCCGGTTTTCAGATCACATGACCAAGGGACATAACTTTAGACACACGCACACATAAATACTACTCAGCGTTAATATTGTTGTCAGATCACTATGCCAACATTCGAATGGGCGTGTTCTGACTCTGCTGTTCAGTTGTGCGTGTTTTCTCTCCTTTTTTTCTCCATCATGAACCACTCAAGGATAATCATGCTTTGTAGCAAGTAATGAAAATGATCAAGGAATGAAAAGCAAACAAAACTAATGGGTTAATCAAAATGATAGTTATTATATGTAGTGATGTTGGCACTGATAGGCTACAAATGGTTGAAAAGAAATGGAAGTGATCAATGAGTAAAGGGCTATCATTGCTATTGGAAAAGGGAGAAAGGGATAGTGGGGGTGGGGGCACATATACTTGCACCTACATACACATATGCACTGAGAAAAGGAAGGGAAACTCATTTAAACAGTATTAATGGAAAAGTAAACAGTACTGTTGAATGATAATCATTGCCATAAGTAAAATAGTGTTGGTATTAATATGATAATACTGGTTGAGAAGAAATGGAAGTGACCATTAAAAAAAAGGTTAACATGTCTATTAACAAATGAGAACACACACACACACACACACACACACACACACACACACACACACACACACAAGGGTAAACATGTATATTCACACACACACACACACACACACACACACACACACACACACACACACACACACACACACACACACAAGGGTAAACATGTATATTCACACACACACACACACACACACACACACACACACACACACACACACACACACACACACAAGGGTAAACATGTCTATTCTCTCTCTCTCACACACACACACACACACACACACACCCACACACACACACACACACACACAAAAGGGTAAACATGTCTATTCACACACACACACACACACACACACACACGATGACGTAACAACATGGCGATGGACAGCATTCTCTTCTAGTTCTAGCTGCTCCCGTCAGAAGACAGTCATGGGGAGAGAACGCGGGGCTCAAAAAGCTTCAAGAAAACTTCCAATGTGTGCAGTAAGATGTCAGTTACAGTTGTGTCTCGGAACAAGTCTGCTGCAGCCTCAGATTTGTGTCAAAAAGACAATGAAAAATTGAACTAGGGTGAACGCTCCAAAGGTAACGGTAACGCCAGTGGCCGCACGTTCGTGTGTTCCGAGTGTTCTACATCGATTCCTTGGTCAAGAACATATCTACCGGACTATATGTTGTGTGTTTTTCATTCGTTTTTCACCGAAAATACATGTGTCAGGTATGTGCCTCCAAATTTATGACCCCTCAGCTTCTTTCGGAGATCGAGAAAGAAAAAAAATGAAACTGGGCAAGAAAATGCAGGCCAACGAGATATGGCAGATATTCGTAATGTCGGTAATCGGGTCAAGATCAAAACGATCAGACAGAGGCCCCTGATGTGTATCCTAGTTTTATTTTTTAAAAAAAAAAAAAAAAAAAAAGTTTCGGCTGAAGGCTTTTCTAGTGTTATTGCTTGAAAAAATGAATGCCTCTATGTTAGATCTAAAATCTACCATCACTGACGGAATCGACAAGCTGTGTTCCATCATGTAGTAGGCCTAGTAGGCTAGTAGTAGTAGTAGTAGTAGTAGTAGTAGGGACTGGCTTCATTAGCCTAGACCTCGCGGTCTATCATGTGTCCCCTCTAAATTTCTTCATGCTACAATTAATCAGTATCTTCATTGCAATCCATCATAATCATAAAACAGTTCTCTAAATTTTGAATCATTATCTAGAAAATTCTTGAAAGTATTAATATCAGGTGCAAATTTAATGGTAGCATGTAATTCGTTCCAGTGGTTAGCAACTCCATGTGAAAATGAAAATTTACGTTGATTAGTGTTACAGTACTTTATAAAAATCTTTCCTTCAGACTTTCTAGTACTCGCAGTTTGGGCAACAGAAAAGAAAGTCTCAATGTCGATATCATCAACGCCATTAAAGATCTTATAAACTTGAATAGGACACCTCTGATCCTTCTTCCCCTCAGCGAGTGCAGATTCAAATACTTCAATCTTTCATTATATAATAAGTTTTTGCCATGCTTTAGCAACATACGACAGAAAGACAACAAAGTCACGAATACAAAGGACAGTGACACTCAGACAGAATCTACAAAATCAACAAATGAAATATAAAACACCAGTTTCTGACAAACACATATGTAAACCAAGTTGTTCTGATGTTGTCAAAGTCAAGAATCTGCTCAACATACAGTGGCCGATGAGAGTGACGCAAAAACAAATGACGTAAAACAGGCTGTATAAAAAGATATCTTCAATCTCCAAATCTTCAAATCAATTGCCACGTCGTCTCCATAGACGTTAAGCGACTCGGGTGTGCGCATTAAAAAAAAAAGTCCTACTTCCTTATTTGAAAGACAGCATTCATACCACACCACCACCACCACCCCCCCCCCCCCCCCCCCCCCCAACTTACCTACCAGCTAGCCTTAAAAAAAAAAAAAAAAAAAAAAGTGTGGAGCTGCAGGAAGGCTATCCACGTTCACCTTTCAAGAGGGGTTACCCCGCTCCCTATCCAGCCCCAGAACAAGCATTAGGCTAATCCAGGCCCACCAACCATTCACACACACTGCCACACGACAGCACATACAATGGGTGTATTTTAAAAGTAAAGTTTGCTGAGCTCCCTCCTGATATGTGCCAGAGAGGGGGCCTTGGCTGCAGCTGCCGGTAGAGAATTCCAAACTGGAATGGTGCGGTGAAAGAAGCTATACTTCAGAACATCGGTTTTTTGATCTGAGGTGGCAGAATTTCATGGAGTGGTTAGCTCTTGTTCTGGCGGATGCTGGTGTCAGGTACTCCTCTGGGGCGAATGTCCACAAGGTTGTTCACAGACTTGTAGAACATTGTTAGATGGGCTTTCGTCCTCCTGGACTCCAGGGATTCCCATTTGAGGTCAGTAAGCAGACCAGTAACGCTACAGGTGTAGTCATAGCGGTTGGTGACGTATCTGGCTGCTCTCCTCTGTACTGCTTCTAGCTGTTTAGTTTTGTCTGCGGTGTACGGGTTCCAGACTGTACTACAGTATTCGAGGGGGGGGCAAACTAGGGTCTCGTAGGCACTGGTCTTGGTTGCCTGGTTCGCTACCCTCAGGTTCCGCCTCAGGAATCCTATCATGCTGCTGGCCATTTTGGTGGAACGGTTGATATGGCTGATCCAGCTTAGATCTCTCGAGATATTAACTCCCAGATATTTTGATTCGGTTGTTCGTTCCAGGGTGTGACCTTTCAGCTTGTACCTAAATATGATGGGGTCCCTGGATCTGGTGCAGGATAGGGTATTGCATTTTGCGGGTGGAATTCCATACCCCATCTTTTTTCCCACTTGGACAGTGTGTTTAAGTCCTCCTGCAGTAAGCGGCAGTCGTTCTGGTTCCTGACTTCTCTGTAAACAATACAGTCATCAGCGAACAGCCTAGTTCTTGAATGGAGTTGGTCAGGAAGGTCGTTAATGAAGACAACAGTTTAATTCTACAAGCAAACAATTCGGAGAGATATGAAACTGGCAGCAACTCCGATCTCCCCAAAGTTTTAATATCACGTCACGAGAAAGATCCTGGTCTCAAGTGTCGAACCCATATCGATACTGTCCAAAGAACAAAAAGTACAGGAAACACCCAACAAACTAACAAAAAGAGTTCCCCAAACTTACTACAACTCAGCTGTAAACAACAGTTTAATTCTACAAGCAAACAATTCGGAGAGATATGAAAACTGGCAGCTACTCCGATCTCCCCAAAGTTTTGATTGTCTCGGATTCTGTGTTAAATGGCGTGTGTGAAGCGAGACTATGTTTTGGGTATGGCTTGCACGTTGTAAAACGTCAGAAGTGCTACACAATAAAGGAATGTAAGAATACTCTGTTGGACAATACAGTGGATTATACAGATGCATTGTACTCCATATTGGGTGTGAACGATCTCAAAAAACACAAAAGACACACAGAAACATCAAAAAAACTTTGTCAAGCTCGTTCAAAGTCTGAGAAAGAAATATCTCAAAATGCTTATCACCATCAGACGGGTAGCTCCTACCAGACTTTCAGACCTAGACACAAAACGTGAAATATTCAACGCCCATGTACTGTCTAGTCTTCATGGTGATAAGAGCGTATCGTTTTTGTATCATGAAAATGTCAGCAACAAGGCCCAGTACATGCGGGACAACATCCACCCTTCAAAACGAAGCTTGAGTGTCTTTGCTGGGAACCTGGGTCGTCATCTTCACCACCTGTTTGGTCCAAACCAAGACGACCTGCACGACCTGTCCCCAGCAGACCCTACAAGGACGATGGACCCCGTCCACGGCGCGACAGTACCGGCACCACTACAGCTACCTGGCTCCGGTGCCACCGCCACGGCGTGACTTCTTCCGCTGGTTTCCCTGACTGTCTTTCTGTCAACTGTGTCAGTGCTTTGACTGCATTTAACATCGTCATCTTTGTTATATCTTTTTGTCCCCAGTTAAACTGATTTCTCCCACCCAAGTCCATGACTTTGCGGATTCTTCTAGTTGAATAGTTTCGTTTCCAACCTATTTGCATTCATCTGTTTATTTTACGCTTTTTTTTTTTCTAAACGCATTAGTAATTTTTGTTACTGTTTTGACTTTTTTATGGCTAAAGAGTCCAAAATAGACATATTGCAGTGGAATTGTCGCTCGGTGGCAACTAATATCTCCCACCTTCAAGAGCTCATTGCATATAATTCATTCTCCGTTTTAATTCTGCAGTCACTAAATGTGTCTAGCGATAAACTACCACGACTGGCAAACTTTTTCGATCCCCCATTGTGTCAACAGACTGCAAAAGGCGAAAAAGTGTCCACAGCCATCTACATACACGAACATTTGTCTTACCGCCTTATAACATCGCCGGTTCCAGAAAATGCTGAAAACATTCACTCATGCGCAGTGTGTGTAAGATTCGATAAGTCGTTAACACTAAACATAGTTTCTATATATCTCCCAAAGGGAGTTTTTGACTGTAACACAGACTGGTAACGTACTATAGACGCACAAAATCAGAAGTGGTTGATCGCCGGCGATTTCAACGAACATGCTCCCTTCTGGGACAGTTGTTGTTGCTCTAAAGTTAGCTCAAATCGCCTGGTAGAAAATATTCTTGATTCTGGCCTTTACCTTCTAAATGATGGGCGTGTCACCAGACTGTCAGATTCCTAACCGTAGACCCTCAGCAATTGATCTTTCTTTCATCTCCGCATCTTTAGCTCTTAGCTGTTCGTGGTAGGTTGATAAAGACACTTTGGGAAGTGTGACCACCTCCCTATTACCATATCCCTCAGAGGTTTTACAGTTGCACAAGAGACAACACAGTTGATAATATTCCAAAATATAATTACAAATGAGCTGACTGGGAGAAATTCAAATCTATTTTAATGTCTTTTAATGTAACAACTCTTGAAAACCAGGATGTTGAAACTATGTACACACATTTTTCAGAATCGGTCTTGTACGCTGCAACCAAATCCATTCCAAACCTAACCACAAAAGAAGATCAGTTCATAAAGGAAATGTGTGGTGGACGGAATCCTGCAAACGTGCTGTTGATGAAAAAGAAACTAAAATACAAAGAATATGTTAAAGACAAGCCGAAAAAACGTCACTATGAAACGGGCCAAGAATATGAGGAGCAGAGTCATTGAAAAAAACTAAACTAGACCACTGGTCGTCGTTTTGTCTCACCGAAGTCTCTGATCATCACGACGTTAAAAAAAAAGTTTGGACAAAGGTCCATGAAATGAGACAGGGAGTGAATCTTCCAATTTATCCAGTTACTTTAGAAAATGAACAGTTTCCAACTGCTGCTCAAAAAGCAAAAGCGTTTCCAGATCTGTTTGCAAAGAATAGTTCCACAAATAGCCTTTCTGATGAATGCAAAGCTATGGGGGGAAACTCAAAGAACAACGATATGTATTGTGATCCAGAGAAAAAAAAAATGACCATTATCTAAACGTGGATATCGCTCTACAGGAATTAAGAAATGCAATAATATCATTAAACACACACACACACACACACACACACACACACACACACACACACACACACACACACACACACACACACACATCAGTTGGTCTGGATGCACTTTCGAGTAAGATGTTAAAACACCAGCCAGAAAATTTGGTATCGTTTCTTCATAACATCATAACAAAATGCTGGCAAGATGGAAGTATCCCTTCTGTTTGGAAAGAATCTGTAGTCGTACCGATCTTAAAGCAGGGCAAACCTAGATCCAACATAAATAGTTACCGTCCGATTGCCCTCACCTCTCACACGTGTAAGTTAATGGAAAGAATTGTTTTAAGTAGGCTTGCCAATCACTGTGAGAAACGTGGTATAACTCCGGCTAGCAGGCTTTAGAAAAGGCAGATCAGCAATAGACCATCTGGTAAAATTGACGACTCATGTAAAACAACAATTTGCATGAATGAAAAAATATCCTCGCTACTTTCTTTGATGTCAGAAAAGTGTATGATCATGTTTGGGGTAAATAGGGTAAATAGTGAAGGGGGGGGGGGGGGGGGGGGGGGGTATGGTAGTGTGAGTGTATGTTGGTGGAGGATAGGTGCATGCTATTTTTGGATGTTGATGACATGAGGGTGGAGGGAAGGGGAGGGGGGATTTTATTATTTAATGGGGGAAAGAAAAGGGAGGAGTAGACTCAAACACCTGCACCTACACCAATACACAGATGGAAGAGGGAAGGGAATGTCATCTGGAGGGGGTAATGTATTGACTTCTTCTTCTTCTTCTTCCTAAAAGACTGGTTCACTCAAAAACGAGTAGGTCACCAGTGCGCATGTTTAAAAAATGAAATAAAAAAATTAAAATAAAGTGCGACTCAGCCTGTTGGCCCCTGGAGCAAAATTTGGCAACAAGGGGTCGCACACGATATTCAAAAAGTTAAAAGCAATAGCCAGGTTCCGGCCCAGGTAACCATAAAATATCTGGGAAAGTTAAAATAGAAAAAAAATCAGTCAATATGCAGATCTCAAGACTGTCGAATCAATTTGATTTTTAAATGAGACTGCATTTGTGGCAATCTTGATGGCACCCGGCAGTGAGTTCCACAGACGTACAGAACTAGGATAAAATGAATGTAAATGGCTGTCAGTATTTGATGCAGGTATGGCATAAGATTGACCGCCACTCCTGGTGCTACTTTTCAATACTAGTTGAAAGAAAACTTGGTGTAGAAAAGGGAAGGATAGGTCTGTGAGTGAAGAGTGGATTGGATATAGAAAATGGGTAGAGTGTGGGGAGAGCTGAAAGGAAGGCAGCTGATGTCTGTAATGTCATTTCGGTTGATTTAGATTTATTTTGCTGTGTTTTCCGGTATTAAGAATTGCCACTCTTGCCTGTCCATGTTTGACTGACGTCACACACATCGAAGCTGGCAAAATTGACGTGGCAGCAGTCGGAATCTTGAAAACACAGGCTTAGCAGTGAAGGATTTCATTTGAGTTTCCAGCACAGGTGTAGATTCCAGCTAACTTCAGATTTAGACCATGGGCTAACATATATCAATCTTTTCAACAAAGCTGTTTGGCAAGAAACAGATGAGAATTCTGATGGGTGAGTCGCGTCCACTGTCATAAAATGGAAAGGATCAGACATGAACTGTGTGTTTCCTCAGTTCCTGTCGATGTTGATCGTAGATTTAATATCTGCTTCGGTCAGGTAACCATTTGTGTCTAATTCGTAGGACTAAACATTTTCGAATGTCCATTAACCCCCACAGTGCTGTGTATATCAATTTTTACTTTAAAAAAAATGTAGTTAAAATCTAGGACGGGAAACTCGTTGCACACCACATTTGAGAACTTGGCTTCTGCATGCATATTATTTGCACTAGATATGCAAACCTATACATTTTTAGAAACTAGAGACGTTGTAGAATGTAGTGAAAAAACTGAAAATACTGTAGGTGGTACCTACTTGGAGACTGACCTCAAAATATAAGCAGACAAAATTTCTGAAAAAGTTATTTGAAAAGTAAGTCAGATGTTAGGAGAGACAGTTTTTCTTCTGTAGTACCTAAACACTTCAGACTGGAGATAAAATGAAGACAAATATGTGCTGGAAAGATGGGGAAAGATGATGATTCTCTTGACTTGAGCTATGTATAATGAATTGTGCCAAAAATGATGTACCAATAATTCAGCATCCGGACAATCAAATTTCACCATATAAGGAAATGGGGTTTGTGCAGGCTTGTCTTGAAGCTAGATAGGTAAAACTATATGTTTTTGTAAACTAGAGATAATGAGGAATCTGAAAAAAATTATTACAAGACAGTACCCAGATGGCAGTTGAAGATATTCTTCACAGTGTAATCCAGAACACTGGCAAAAAAGTAATCCAAAAACTCAGCCACATAGATCTAGTTGCAAAGTGAAACGACTGCAGGCGGAAATCTAAACAAATCTTAAATAAATGTCAGCGAACTGCCCAGAGAAACGTGGACAAACGACGTCTTGTGACTCGTTTGTCCACGTTTCTCTGGGCGGTTCCACATCAGCCACATAGTTTGAAAACACCACAGTTTTCCTGCTTGAATGTCAAAACACGTGAAACTTGACAGAAAACAAGAACATGTCCTTGTAAGACACAGAACAAAGTTAGCGCCTTGGTCTTCTGTGGAGGGCTGAAAAGCACTGGGGCAGAGTCCTATACATTATGTCACATCCAGAACATTCCCAGCCGGAGTGCACACAAGTAGGATGGCCAGCAACACAGTTCCTCTTTCTTGACCTCCTCTCTCAGCATCACTCTCCTCTGCAGTAGTGCTTCCAGATCCTGGATCACACAAGAAAACATAGATATATCCTAAGTCTTCTGTTCATTTCATTGTTTCATAATGGTGCAAGAGTTGTTACAGAGAGCTTGACCCAGTTTCCACTAATTAGTCTGATTTTCAGAAAGAAAAAAAAATATGAACAGCATTACTTATTCATTGTATGAAAAATGAAGTCATGCATAAAATCATAAACAAAAATATGATCTGAATCACTAGCATCTGGAAGGGGAAGGGCTATAGCTTTCATTGGAGACACGCCCACTTGTGACACGCCCACACTTTCCAAACTAAAAAACAAACAAAAGTTATAAATTGTTCTCTTCAAATCACCACTTTTATTCATCTCTAAAGTGCTTTCAGAAGAACACCTTTAATCACCCAGAAACTATCTTCTAGTTTGATCAGGCCAAAGCCTATCATTCCTGTAAGTAACCATGTACCCTGCCCCCTCCATCCCCCCTTCCTTCATGTGGCGGACCAACAAATGTAAAATAACCAATAACCGCACGCAGCAAGTGTTTCATCACCTGACAAACAAAATAATCAAAGTTTATCTACTCACCTGCTTTGCTTTCGTTACTACTGCCTTCGGCAACTGATTCTTCACTCGTGCCACTTCCACACAACTCCTGCTCGACTCGGTCTCAGATTCACTCATTATTTCAGTCAAAACAGAAAATCTTCGAGATAACTGACTGACAAGGCTTGCCGTTGCACAATGAATACCAACAAGTCACATGAACTGATCAACCCGGATGTTTAGCTGCGGTGGTATAACGGTTCTCGTCAGAGCCACGATCGTGGCCCATCGCAGTTTAGGCGGTAAAGCCACGATTGTGGCCCGTCGCAGTCAGCAGGTTAATGCGCTGCACGATCAGTTTGAAAACATAAAATCTGCGATGAAGATGATTAAAAGGTGGAGTTAACCCGTGGGCAAGGCATTTATTGAGATGGTTACCATTGCCGAATGTGAAACGTGAATCTGCCATTCCATGCAATCAAAATCCTGTTTATGTTAGCCTGTTGAGTGCCCATAACGATATAAGCCATAAGCTGAAAGTGCTTCCCCACTGCCTATAGGTCCTCCACTGAAGGCACACGATTTTGCCAATTTTACATCCACCCGAGTTTGGTTCAGTAGGCACAAAGAGAAGTTCAACAGTGAGGTTGCCTGCAGTGTAAAAATACCATGTAAATAAGCATACATCTGGCAGAAGACCCCGTTATTCTTAATAATGCTTTGGTAACTGAAACGCATTAAAAAGAGGTTTGCCTCATTTGCAAAAAATGGCAGTACAACTTTCTACAACCAGAAACGGTGGTCCTGATCTCAGTCTGTCAACTTACATAACTTCGCAAGCAGTGCAAATGCTCATGGATGGCAATGATGATAGAGATGATCTTTTGTCCATTGATTTGTTAGAATGTGAGGTGATGACGACAGTGATGAGCCAGACAGTGACATTCAAAAATTGTGGAAGCAAGCTGTTCAGCCTATTGTAGCAGACGATGGTCAGTGTGCAGATTCAGTCGAGCATGCTGAGGCTGTTACCACTTCAGATTTAATGTTCAGCGTGAGTTATACTATATAATGAGAGGGACTCAACGAGCATATGTCATGCAGACGGAGAAGAAGGAAGAGGTTGAGGAAGGGTGCAGGCAAGATGTCGGATTTAAGTCAGAGTAGGTGGGAAGGGGGTGTGGCGGTGTAGGTCAGAGAAATCTTGTCTTCACTGGGAATTCACTGCCTCGAAATAGAAAGCTGCCCAAATACCTGCTTTTGCAGGAAACGCTGGTTTGAAAGCACAGAGCAGGAGACACATGACCCATGTTTTAGCAGTATCACAGACTGAAGAACTACTAGCACCATGTGTACAGTACAGTAACAGATGTATGTTTTATCTAAAAGTCAGGGGGGGGGGGGGGGGGGGGGGGGTCTGTCTTTTTTTTTTCATGTGCCTTCAAAACCAAATAATTTGAGTTTCAAAACGGAGTGACTGAGGGCATAAAATGAAGCAATTTTGGAAAGAGAGGGGGTTAGTTACCGCCAAGGACATGTGTCTAGTCTTGTACTCTGTCTGTGTCCTTGGTGGTAACTAACCCCCTCTCTTTCCAAATAATTGGAGTTTCGTACAATTTGACGGTGAAGTTTGTAGTAGCATCGGTACCTTTGACATTGAGTGAAACAAGGTCTGTCATTTTTGGCTGGTAACTGACACACTACTCTTCATCATTTGTGAATGCTTTTATACATGTGTCTAGTTCTGTTTTCATTTACAGACACAGAACTGATAACAAATACGTCTTTTTTAGCTGTTTATTAGTTATGGTTGGTTTGATGATGGTCTGCTGAGGTGTAAAAAAAAAATTCTACTTTGAACTGTTTCAGTGGTTTTCTGCTACCTAAATAATTAAAAAAGAAGTCCAGATTCAGAATGTTCATTCAAATTTCAAGTTCCTTACAAGAACGTATCACTTTTCTTTACTAAGCACTTTGCATGCTAAAATTTTTTGTATTTATCTCCCCATATTCCTCAAAATTCCCTGGCCTTGGGGAAGCACATATATTTTCTGGCAGCCAGAAGGTTAAGAATAAGACCACTGACCTGTGTCGCATGACTGATATGCCTTGCAAAGAGAGGATACTATTGAGGCAAGCCTATCACAGTGAACTCTGAACGTTTCTGTCATGTTCTCCTTGTTAGTTCTGTCAATGTAACACTTCAGAGAATACCCCATAACTACTAACTCGCAAAAACAAACAACAAAAAATTTGATTCTCATAATGTAGAGGGACCATTGATTAAAAGGGCATGTGTCATCAGAGCATAAACAGTTGGAACTGTGTTTTTGAAGTAGTAAGCTTGTATTATAGTTATAATACATAAACTGATTAAAATTCCACAGGCAGCCCACAAGAATTGATGGGCTTTTAAATTCATAATTGATGACCAACTGTTCAAGCAGCCAATCAGACAAGGGCATAGATGATCAGATAGGATGGTTGCACTGACCCACAGGAATAGACCTTGTTCATTTGTATGTAGTGCAATATGGCGGAATTCCACACTAACCCAGAATTGCCTACAATAGCAAAACAACCCATGATAACCAGTCCAAAACCAATACACGCATTCAAGGCTTCAGATTGATGGCAAACCCATGACATTTTCGTAAGAAATGTTTACATGGTACATCATAAATCAAGCTCATGTGTCAGACTGTTGCACACTTGTCACAAAGTTTCCAAGGTAGAAATTGGTCCTTCTCTTTCTCTCACACAGCGATATGGAACGTCAAAGTTGACAAATCATGGCTGTGCACACCAGTAGAAGGTGTTGATGATTAGCTTTTGATCAAATTTTGAATAAAAAAACAGTGACGAAAGATGTCTCCAGGAAGGAGAATAAAGTAGCATTCCTTCACTTTGTTACAAATGTCAGCTTCACAGAATCACACATGCAGTGTTCATTGTATGGCAAAGTACTATCTGCAGTAAAAAAAAAAAAAAAAAAAAAAAATTGACCGAAGGCAAAACCAAGACTTGTGTCACACAAACTGGTCAAAGTGCTTAAAGTGAAAAGAATTGTTATCAAATATTAGTCTTTGCAAGTTTAGCATATATACGATGATAATATGTTTTTTTTTTCTTCACATGTAAGTGATTTTTGTAAATCCATACTCCTAGCTCTCTGTCTGAGTGTCTCACTGTCTGTCTGTCTGTCTCTCTCACTCGTGCACACACTGTCCACAAGGTGAAAAGTAAAGAGCAAATTCATTGTGCTTGCTGCTGATGACTGGTTGAAACTGCATGAAAGCTTTGAGGTACAAGTTTGTGCCTTTGCTTTGTGTCACTTCACTTTAAGCTGCCTAGGGATATGTGTTCCATGGTTGATTTTTTTTTTTAATGGAGCTATGGAAGCTGATGTTTAGAAATGAAAAGGTAAGCAGTATTCTGGGAAAGGAAAAATGTGTCAGATTCACAGATAAGAAGTAAGCTTGACAAAAAAAAAAAAAAAAAAAAAAGAAATGAAGGCTGTCGATGTCTCTGACAGTGTTTTATTTTCAGAGTATTTTGTTTTCAGAGAGTCCTAAAGAAAAACAGAGAGAGAAAGGGAGGGAAGGGGAATAGAGAAACAGGGTCAGGTGCCAAGTGTTTTGATGCTGTGTTGAAGCCTGAAAGTGGAAATTAGAATTGATGACATTGATATCCAAATACTGAAATAGGCTTAAACTTAAAGATCTCAGGGAAAATCTCATGAAATTGGGTTGGACAGATTTTCATTGGCACAGAGAGTCAAGCAAGGAATAAACAGAAAAAAACAAAACAAAAAAACAAGCAAACAAACAAAAAGCAAGTGGGATGAATCAGTTGTTAAAAGCAGGAGGATATCGATAATAGCTGGGTCCTGAACCACAAGTAATGATGGAAGAGGTGACGGAAGCCACAAAACAATGAATCGAAGCGATGAACACCTTGCAGTTTTGACAGAAATAGGTGAAGCAAAGTATCAACCCCAGTGTATAACTATAAGCAGCAGGGTGTTTGGGCATAGTAAGAGGAGAAAATGAAAACGATTTTGTGTCTGTTGCTAGAGATGGAAGACAGCAAGTGTAGCCTCTAATTACTGCATCAACCATGAAAAATTTGTTTATCAAGCGACATAACTTTTAAGAGTCTGTCATAGCATGTCTGTTAACCAAACATGGAATGTGATGACCATGAGAAAAAGTCTATTTCATCTTTGTTTGTTTCGGGAGAAGTTGCAAGCGACTTCTTTGAAAATGTTTGGTTGTAATTTTAGTCAGTGGTAATGTAATTGTAAGCTTGTTATCCATCTCCATGACTTGGTCTGTCAATCAACAAGAAAACCATCATTTAGAGTTATTGAAGTGACCAGAAGTCTGGTATTTGAGCAGCATTCCACAGATCCTTACATTAAGAAACAATCACTTATTCAGCATGCAGTACCTGAAAAGAAAAAGAAATTATGTCATTAAAATTTTACTGATTAGTTTTGCTGTGTGTTGGAAGCAGTTTACAGGAGATCAAAATATGATTTAAGATTTTTGTATTAGATCAGAAATCAAAAGTGCATGGAAAATTGTCTTGGATAGGGAAGTTATATTTAGGTCATTCAAACTGGAAGAAATTACATAACACTGTGTGTCTACAGGTAGATTATGTGGACATTTATGGTCCAAGAAGATTCAGAAGAAAGGAATATGATAGGTTTTGGAAAGAAGTTTTAATTTTCTTTAACATACTTCATTGAGGAAGTAACATTGAAATATTTACGGGTTACAAGGTGAGCCTGTTTTTTGCAGTGATAAATTCAAAATAGCTGATCAAGGCTTCTGCTATAAAAACTTGATAGAGAAACATAAATTATAGTCTTGATGCTTTGGATGAATATTGGCATTTCTTAACTTGTATGAATAGAAGTTTCTTCTGAAACATATAGCTACCTAGATTACCTAATATACATATGCCCTACTTAAAGTTAATTGAAAGAGAATGTCAGAGTCGAAAACAAACTCAACACGAAAATTGAGGCAATTTAAACTGATTTACAAATAATATAGGGTAAAACTAAAAGGTGGACTGATTGTCTAATATTAGAAATAATCTTTTACAATCAAAAATGTGTATAGCATAAACTTCTTTTTTAACTGGTAAAATAAGTTGAAATATATACACTGGAGCACAGTCAATCAGTTGATCAGTCCAGAACTGACTGGTTCTGAACAAAGTAAAGGCGACTAGTGTGAGCAATGAGTAAAGACAAAACAACAAGTATGTGTTTGAGTTGAAGGGAGGAATGGACTAGACAGAATGTAAGCCTGAGTGGTGTGAGCAGCAAGATGTTGACCATAGGATGAGGAAGACACAGGACCAAGTGACTCAGTCAGTCAGTGCTATCTGCTTAAGAGAGATGGTGATAGGGGTGTCTGGTTGCTGTGTTAGCCATGAAACCTGGCAGAAAGAGGTGACTGACTTCTGTAGCTTGCAAGAGGGTGACACGGTAGACACCTGTATATTTAGCGAACAGGGAGAGTGAGAATACCTCCCCATTGTTAGTGGTGAGTCGCTCTTGGATGTGTGTTTTTAAATACCTGTTCTCTGGTGTTTCAGTTGGTCTGGATGCTGCTGGGAAAACAACTATTCTGTACAAGCTCAAACTGGGAGAGATTGTGACAACAATTCCAACTATTGGTAAAATTTCCATAATGTTCTGTCTGTTGTTGTTTTTTTTTTTCATTTATTTATTTTTTGTAATGTTTGTCTCTGAATCTCACAGTAACACTAACCGTCATTCTATTAAAGTAGATCTGATTCATTATCATGTTTGACCTGTCAGATATATCAAGAAATTATAGATATACAAAAAAAATTTATGACTCATAAAATATATTTCATATCATCAAAACTGCTGTAACCCCTCCAGCCACCATCCTTCAGAAAGTTAGTTAACTAGGAGAAGATAGGAGTCAAGCCATGCTCCTCCAGGAACAATGTATGTTGAGGCCGGATGCACAGAAAATGTTATTTCCAGAACATTGACCAAACAAATAGCTCTGTATAATTAGTCATCCTTCCCTGGCTGGCATGAACAACAAATGACAGACCTGTTTACCCATAAGGTTTCACTGTTTTGTACATGTGTGGCAAAAATACGACAAACTAAAAAAAGATATATGTGAAAAAATTCTGGAGATTAAGTTCCTGAGCGCTGATTGAACTTGCAGGAGGTAACTGCAGTGGAAGCTTTGACTGAAGAGCGACAACTCTTGCTAACTTCTGTGCACAAAATCACACTTTGCAGTGCTGTTTCTTGACAACATGTCCTGAAATGTCGAAAAAAAACTGGCGAGAGAGCATGAGCATGTGACAAAGTTTACTGATGAATCAGTTGGGAAGTAATTTGTATTAGAAAGGCCATGTTTTACCGTAGTCATTGCAAGATGATGTGGTTGCTACTGGCAAGAAGTGTCTGCAGTGTGATGGCAAGTGAAAACAAAATGGAGGACCGTCCCCTCTCCCTCCCGCATTTACAGAAATTTGGAATTTTTGTGTACACTCTTGGTAGAAAATATGTTTTTTTTTTTGTTTAAAAAAAAAAAAAACAAAAAAAAAACCCAGACCAAACATAGCTTTTAGGGTAAAAACAGGTCTGTGTTAATGTCAACAGAGATGACACAGATGCTTTTAACATAGTTACTAGTAATGTAATATTCCACTGCTGTGATACAACAATGCATGTTTGCTGCAGCATGGTTGAAACTTTGCTGTTCAAGTAGTCCTTTTTTGTGGAAAACACACTTAGTTTGGATTTGGAATACTGGTAAGTTAAGTTTTGGGGTAAACTGTCTGAAATGTACACACATGGTGGCCTGGCTGACCAGGAAGCAGTGCCAGTTCTCTAGGATACAGCTGTGGCCATATGCCTTTGTAATCTTGCGGCAACCGCCACTGGGGTACTCGTGTGTGAAAATAAAGCAGACCTTTTGCTGAGTGTCAGCCATAGCTTAGTACCCTCTCCACATTGTCACACACAGTCGCACATGCACTTGCATACGCCTACATACACAGAGAAGCACATGCAATGCATACACATACATACGCTCACGCTTTGCCACCAGGGTGTAAAATAACCTATACTGGTATAAGCAGATACCAGAAAATTTAGTATATGGGTGAGGACGTGAGGGGAAGGTGTCTGTCTGTCTTTCCTTTTTTCACTTCTTTTGGAGGGGAAGAGGTATGAGTTTTGGGGCGGATGGGCTTGATGCGCTACTTTTCATTGGTAGTTTCTCTACACCATACATATATCCCTTATTAATATAGTACCCGCACAGGTGGCCACTTTTCATTGGCAGTTCCTCTACTCCATACTTACCACTTACAATGCATACACAGGTAGCCACTTTTCACTGGTAGTTCCTCTATGCCATACATATCACTTATAGTACCCACACAGGTAGCCACTTTTCATTGGTAGTTCCTCTATGCCATACATATCACTTAGAGTGCCCGCGCAGTTTGCCACTTTTCAGTGGTAGTTCCTTTACACCATATATATCACTTACAATGCATACACAGGTAGCCACTTTTCATCAGTAATTCCTCTACGCCATACTTATCACTTACAATGCATACACAGGTAGCCACTTTTCATTGGTGGTTCCTCTATGCCATACATATCACTTACAGTACCCACGCAGGTAGCCACTTTTCATGGTAGTTCCTCTATGCCATACATATCACTTAGAGTGCCCGCTCAGTTTGCCACTTTTCATTGGTAGTTCCTCTATGCCATACATATCACTATAATAATGCATACACAGGTAGCCACTTTTCATTGGTAGTTCCTCTACGCCATACATATCACTTAGAGTGCCCGCACAGGTAGTCACTTTTCTTTGGTAGTTCCTTTACACCATACATATTACTTATAGTACCCGCACAGTTAGCCACTTTTCTTTGGTAGTTCCTCTACGCCATACATATCACTTATAGTGCCCGCACAGGTAGCCACTTTTCATTGGTAGTTCCTCTACGCCATACATATCACTTATAGTGCCCGCACAGGTAGCCACTTTTCATTGGTAGTTCCTCTACGCCATACATATCACTTATAGTGCCAGTACAGGTAGCCACTTTTCATTGGTAGTTCCTCTACGCCATACATATCACTTACAGTGCCCGCACAGTTAGCCACTTTTGAGGCTGAGCCAGTCTGGCTCAAGTAGTGGTTGGATCTGTCTGCAGTAGTGAGAGTGGAGAGGTGAAAGATGAGTCTCTTCCTATGAACATAGCAAGCAATTGTGCAGTCAGTCACCCTTTGCAGGGTCAGGAATAAATAATCCATATGTGGCTTACTTCTCTTCCAAAATGAGGATTGTTTTGTCAAATGCTGATTCACTTATAAATTCAATCCCACAGACTATCTTTTTTTTTTTTTTTAGATCAAATTTGCAGTGAATTGAAAACAATGAATTGCACATGCAAGGCTGAAGCATATATTTATCTAAAATCTTAAAATCAGATGAGGGGAGGAACAAGAAAGAAACTTTTTATTGAGTGTGTATGAGAGACAAGATGCCAGTCAGACCATAGCAACATTGAACAGGGTACACTTGTATCAGTGATGTGGAATGCCAGCATAATCACAGGACGGGTATCAATCATTCTGTGTTGATAACAGAGCATTATTGTCTTACTGTTTACATCTGACTGCTGCCAAAGTTTTATTTTGTAATTGTCTTGTAATGATTTCTGTTTCTTTGCTCAGATTGCAGGCATTCTTGCACTAAGTACAGATTGCATGCACTTTAAGCAGGTTGAAAGGTCAGGTATGTAAAATATTTCACAGTGTCCCATGTGACTGGCCACATCTGCAAGTGATCATATTCACAACTCTAGCTCAATACAGTATGTTCATCAAGTCTGCAGTGACTGCCACATCTGCAGGTGATCATATTCACAACTCTAGCTCAATACAGTATGTTCATCAAGTCTGCTGTGACTGGCCACATCTGCAGGTGATCATATTCACAACACTAGCTCAATACAGTATGCTCATCAAGTCTGCAGGGCACCTCACCTCAGCCTGTGAAATCCTGGCCTTTCTGTATGATTCATCACACTTCGTTTTTGTCCAACATAACACTCAACTGTTGTGGATGGCTTGTAGCTCTGTTTGTGAGGTGTATACATGAACTGGCGCACCGTCCACCTTTCACTAGTCAAGCCAACTTATGGACAAACATGGCCCCAGTGATGCACACATACACGCACAGCTTGGCTCTGGCACCATCAGTTACCAGAGCAAGCATATATGGCCAGCTTTCAGGCGAGTTCGTCTCATAACACAGGCACAGCTTTATTTGTTCGGCGGTTTGGGTATTTTGATTCATTGCTACTTATGTGCTGATTGGGTAAATCAAATGTTCACAAAAAAAGGTCTTTTTGTATATAATACAATTGCTGGGATAATTTTGAACGTATAAGGGCTACACTTTTATTCATGCATGTCTTTTATTTGTCTTTATTGTTGAAAGGTTTCAATGTGGAGACAGTGGAATACAAAAACATCAGTTTCACTGTATGGGATGTGGGTGGCCAAGACAAAATCAGACCTCTGTGGCGCCACTACTTCCAGAATACACAGGTACAGATATTTTTTAAGGGTTTAGTTGTTTCCTTGTCATTGTCATTATGAAGAGTCTAAATAAAAAGAAAAAGGAGAAAAATGCAACAGCCAGATGTCCATAGAATTAGCAGGCTAGACCTACAGTTAATCGTCATCATATACCCCTAAAAGCTGATTTCAAACAGCTGGACCAAGAGAAAAATGATAAAAGGCCAATGTTTGTGATTGTGAAATATCCTTAGTTGAATAGTCCAGACGGCTTTAAACATGATGATAGGCTATTTTCTTTTGTTAAATGTCAATTTTGCATTAAAAGTATTCATATCCAAATCATGAGATTGCTGAAGTGAAGCGGTGTTACAGTTCTGATGGAAATGCTTCACTTTATTTGCCTCTACTGCTGGCGCACCATGGGTTTATAGAGCTGAAGTCCAAAGGATCTGGCCATCCAAAAATGCTTGTGGAGCTTAAGTGATTGAGCATGGCTTATTTGGTTATTTTGATGTCTTCTTAAGACTGAGAAAAAAGGAGAAGATGGATTACCCTGAGATAAAATTCTGAAATTCATGGTGTGAATAATGGCCATTCAGAACCTTCGAGAATGTGACCAGGGTTTTCATGTAGTGGATAAGTCCATGCCATGGCTACCAACTCTCCAGAATTTGTGTGGAATTTCCGTGGTTTAGACATCCATGAAATTCCAGATGTATAAATAACCAGAATTTTAATATTTTGTTTGAAAGTGTGTGTGTGTGTGTTTAAAAGGGGCTGATGAAATATTGCAGTATAAAGCCCAACTGATGTTTGTTAATTTTGGCAACTGTATGTTGTAGAAAACGCTTTTTTTTTTTTTTATCATGAAACCCACATTTGTCACAGGAACGCTAGGGTTAGAAATGCTTTAAGAGAAAGTCCAGTCTGTCCTTCCCCTGCAGTCCACTCCATCCCCTTGAACTTTGAGCCCAGAAGGTTGGCAGCCATGCTGTGCACAAAAATGGATCAATCTAAGGAGTGAGCATTTTACTGTGTGAAATGCATGCAGAAAGACAAATTGCTGTGGCTTTTTTTTTTTTTTTTTTTTTTAGTTTGTGTGTGTGAATCACAGTTTATTCCCATGTTCAGAAGTTTGAACTCAAGAGTTGATATTTGATTAAAGTGAATTCCATGAGTAAGTATATGGGATGTTTTTGCAAGATCAGTCTTGGGATTTTTTTTTTTTTTTTTTTTTTTTTTAACAAAGTGGCTAGGCATGTACAAGTGATGAATGGGGATCAGAACTAAAGATATCCAAGTCCTGGTGTAGCCATGTACAGCACTTTGTACTAAACCGCAGGTAACATTCTTGTATGAACATGAACTGTCAGGTTGAGGTGTGAGAAATGTGACTGCACCAACCTTCCTTGTTTGTGCAGGGTCTGATCTTTGTGGTGGACAGCAATGACCAGGAGAGACTCAATGAAGCCGCTGAGAGATGACCAAAATGGTAAATATCTCACGATGAGTAAGCTGCAGCTCCTGTAGCATGTGCTTTGTACTCTTTATACTGAAAGCCAGCTACCAAGAATTGTGCCTGTCAGGTGTAATGTATTTCACTGCCACTTGTTGCTGGGTCTTGCTTTCCTGTTGAATCGATCCAGACGGAGAAAACGGTCGACCCTGGTAACAAGTCTATTGTTCCAGATAGCGGTTTCACAAATCAACCTAAATATGACTGTCACAGTGGTCCCAAAACTTTAAGACCTCTCATATTGCACCTTGTTGTCTTCATCAAACCCCTATTTTTTGATTGAAATTTATTAAATCAGATATTCAAGAAACATAATGCAGCATTAAAGTTTATGAAATCAAATATTAAAGAAATATGATGCAGCACAGTCACACCTGCAAACATGGAATATTCTAGTATGCTTGTAAATGAAAGCAGAGTGCAGCAAATTGTAATAGTGAAACTTTCGTGAAGGATTAGAAACCATGATGTATTAATGCCAATCAAAATGCTTTGAACCTCCAAGGAATAATATATAGAAGTTTCTTGCACTTTTCGGCGCTATTCTGGGACTCTAAAAGAGACCTCTGGAATTACCAAGTTTACTATGCATGTTTTATACTGTAAACTAACATCATGTGAAACTTTACACATCTAAAGCTAATCCCAAATGTGTAGAGCGGAATCAAACAATGATGATAAGAAATATCAAAATCTGTTGTAATTGTGTTTTTTCTCCTCCTCTCTCTCTCTCTCTCTCTCTCTCTCTCTCTCTCTCTCTCTCTCTCTCTCTCTTTCTGCCTACATATGCTTGTATCACTTGTATCACGGAGAGAATGTTGTGATTTAAGAAGTTTTTGAATGGGTCAAACTTCTCACCCACTGTGAAAAATACTTGCAAACAACAAAATTCTCATCGTTGATTTTCCTTCTCGTTTTTGTTGAAATGGCATCAAGTGAAGGTCTTGGCTAGAATTTGCTGTCATCAAAAAGAAAGAAAGAAAAAAAAATGTATCACACACTGTTCCAAATCAGTCCAAACCTTGAAGAGGTTTTTTACCACATGCCAGTGGCGGCCACTCCTTTTATATCCATTGATATCTTTTAAAAGGTGAAGTTTCATGGTGCATTCCATGTGATTATCATTTGATGGTTAAAAAAAAAAAAAATGTTGTATGGATGGAGTGGTGGGACTGAAATTAAGTCCAACATAAACGCTTTATTGCAGACTCCATGCAAACTGTTGAGAGATGTCCCATCTAATGTGACTTCTGAGTTTCATGGAAGAAATGTTTTAACAGAATTGGGCATGTTTTCAGAAAATCTGTGTTAATGAGTTGTGTGTGTATGTTTTGTGGAGTTTTTTTTTTTTTCTGTTTTGTTTTGTTTTCTTTAGTCTATTTTTAGAGTTGATTTCAACAACGTGACAGGCCTGGTAAGGTCCTTTAAGGTGAGCTGGGCTATAAGGTACATGAATGGATTCAGAATCTTGGGGAAAGTCCGGAAAATGCCTGTTCCGAGCTTAAGAATTGCAAGAAAGTCTACACGCTCCAGTGGGTGGTGTTTCTGACTGACTCATGGGGTGCCCCTTGACCTAGCCAAGGAGACCTATGCACCCTCTTCCCACCCTCATTCTACATTTTTTAGCCTTTTTCAAAACTCTTCTTTTTAATGACAGCCTGTTGACAGTGCTGGATTTTAAAACATTGCATTTAATTTTTGATAAATTGTACTCAGCTCTAGTAATGGTGCTTACAGAAAATGTAACATGACTTTTTGTTTGTTTGTTTCAAGCTTCAAGAAGATGAACTCCGGGATGCGTTATTGCTGGTGTTCGCCAATAAACAGGATCTGCCCAATGCACTTACTACTTCACAGATAACAGATAAACTGGGCCTAGCGCAGCTACGCCAAAGAACTGTAAGTGTTTAATTTGATTACATAATTAGGAATGTTCACAACAAATCGCACAGAATCTGAACTCTGTATGTGTGTGTGTGTGTCTGTCTGTCTGTCTGTCTCTTTCTCTCACTCGCTCACTCTCACACACACATACAAGCACACACACACACGTACAAAACTGGGTTTATTGGACATTCAGTTGCATTTTGAAGAAGGTTATAATTTGCAGAAAGAATGAATGCAAAGTTTACATTTACCATTTTAAACTGAATTCATTCATCATGTAAGCAGAACTAAAATGTTCAGTGACGACTTTTATTTTCCAGCATTTTGAATCCCATTCAGAAATCTGCTGGGTGGAAAGTTGATTTGTACTTTCTAAACTGACTATTGAGAAGGTCTGCGTTATTTTTTTATGTGTCCAACAGTAAAGATATGGTGAGATGAATGCAAAAACAAACTGGGTTTATGAAAAGAATGGATTTGTGCATAAAGAACAAGCTTTCAAGATTTTTAGGCATTCGGTACACACACCACACACACACATGCATGCACACACACACACACACACACACACACACACACACACACACACACACACACACACAGTGAGGTCTGATCACAAGACCCAGCACATCCCTGGGTAGCGCAGGCCTACTACATTCTGAACCAACAATCTGACTGGCAGTAACCTGCTCCCTGAAAAGAATGGAGTTGCCAAAGGAGGGGAGCGAGTGGTTGGGGTTGGGAGCAAGTTGGTTGGCTCCTCTCCGTCCCTTGTTAGCAGCCTCACCCTTCATGTTCTGTCTCTGTCCTCAGTGAGCCTCTCACCTCCCTCCTTCCTCACCTCTGCCCGCACCATCTTTCAATCCGTGGCCCATCTTTTTCCATTCTCTCGTGCATTGGTTCCTGTTTCAGGTTTTCATATTGTACATGTACGTTTTGGGCCATGTCACATACTAAAATCGAAAATTGCTTATATGAGCAGAGCAGAAGGGTGTGAATTTGTGAGGAAAAATTGGATGTGAACATGTGTCAGTTTTACAAGAATCTCATCACAGGTGATAATTGCATCTGAAGAACTGAAAGGGATGATCGTGTAAGCTAGAAGACATGTAATTCTGGGAAGAGTGCTTTCCCTTTATGTCTCTTGGTTGAGTCAAGCGATCGGCAAAAGCATTGCACCTAGTTTGTGGGAACTGAAATTCTGATTGGCTCATGCAGTTTGCTTCGGCAGTGGAATGAAGTGCAAAGAAGTCAATGCAAGTTAGAACATGGTGAAAGTGGAGAAAAAAATAACTGAAATGAGGCTGTCATACACCACATTTACATGCACAGCTTGTTGGCTCCATGCGCATGCATCTGCTCCCCATTCCAGGGAGAGACTGAGGACACACAGGAGTCCACTTTTTTGTGCTCCCCTTACCACAACAAAAAACTCAAAGAATTTTGCAGTGACAAAAAAGAAAT
This sequence comes from Conus betulinus, assembly GCA_016801955.1. Classification (NCBI taxonomy): domain Eukaryota; kingdom Metazoa; phylum Mollusca; class Gastropoda; order Neogastropoda; family Conidae; genus Conus; species Conus betulinus. The sequence continues at coordinate 387,310 of JADBJO010000448.1, forward strand.
ACATAAATAAGTCGACTGACACTTTCATTCCCAAAAAAATCACAAAACATTGCGAGTTATTGGCCAGTAACCTCCTTTTTCTTTTCAATGAACAACACATAAGCATTGCATTTCTTCTTTTTTTTTTATACAAAACCTTTTCCACATAAATGTTTCTTTTAAAAAAGTCCCACCCACAAGATTGAGTTTCCACTGTTCCAGGAGGTAGGTAGTATGATTCAATGGTTGGATGCTGAGGTTTTCTGGAAAGAAACCCCAAGTCCTAACATTAGCTTTGGGATATGTAAGTTTGAATTAATTTTTTTCTTAAGACGTACAACAAAACATCATCACTCATGCCCACAAATTCGTAGCATTTTGTTTCCAGCACATTCCTACCGACAGTTGGATATACAAAGTAAAATCTTAACGAGAAAAATAATCACAGAAAATTATTTTGTATTTTTTTTCAAACCCCGAATTTTTCATTTCCACAAAATGCTTCTCATTACACAATCACGTGACAATGTCATTCCATTTTGTCTTTAGTACTCACATCAGTCATTTACATCCACTTACGAATAATTTTTACTTTTTTCTGTATGTATTTGATATTTCCCAATGGCAACTTATAGGGAATCAGTATTGTGACAGACAGAATCCCTAGCAGACTTCTGTCTGCTCTACATTGACCACTCTCTGGTCTCTGGAAAGCTACCTTTCCTTTTGCAAACCCTCAAGGTTGAAAAAAATCTTTACCAGCTTGACCCAAGCCAAGCACCCCATCCTCCTGTCTTGCAACTCCTGGTCTGCCATATATAAATCAGGATCACACCCATCCTATAAACTTGTGAGCTTTTTTCTCGCTAATCACGTGCCTCATCATCCAGTCAGCAAGAAGAAAAGATTAGAGATTTAAGCACTGTTCACGTACGGCCTAACATTTTTGTCAAAAGTTCTCGCTTTTCAAAATCATGACCTGCACATATCTCTTATGACAGATGCAGAATACTTTGTCAAAAATAGTTTTTTCTAGCCACCACAACCAGAAATCTTGCCCAAAGTGACTGACAAAACTGCTAGTGCACTCTGAATGTCAGGAGAGGAGACTGACAAGGTCATAAGTGAAACCACTCGCCCAGAGTGGTTGGGGAATGAAATGTGGGTTTTTTTTTCTTTCTTCTTTTTCAGGTCCTGAAATTACCATATGTCAGGCAGATTTTGTTCTTTTCAACATTTCAGTACAGATGTCCAGAGCACTTCATCTGTCTCTCGCTTTCTGTTATCTTTTTTTTTTTTCCATTTTTTTGTCCCTTTCTTTCATACCTTACTCCAACCCTCTCTCATCCCATAACTTCTATTTTTCCTGTCTTTTGAGTGTGTGTGTGTGTGTGTGTGTGTGTGTGTGTGTGTGTGTGTGTGTGTGTGTGATTGCATAGGGAATTCATTGGAATAAGAAAAAAATGAACCCTTATTTCATTTATTACTTTTTATGTTAGTATTGAACAAATGAGAAGTGCAGAAGTGAAATTCGTATTTTCTTCACTGCTTTCTGAATTTCTTAGAGAGAGAAAGAGAGAGAGAGAGGGGGAGAGAGAAATCAGAAAGAAAGGAAAGTATAATCTAGAATTGATTTATTCTTGCATCACATGTGTTCTGACAGACTAGACTGTACTTTAATGCATTATTGAATGTAACCCTCATTTTTCCATTTCAAAAGCTAAGATGTTTTTGTTGACTTGCCAGCCCTGAACTTAGGAGAGAGGCACAACCATCCCCTATGCTCTTGCCCTCAAACAGACTGTGCAAATGTTGCTTCCCAAAGATGGTCAGCTATGCTGATGTGTGCTGTTGCAGTGGTATATACAGGGTGCCTGTGCCACACAAGGAACTGGCCTGTACGAGGGACTGGAATGGCTCTCAAATGAACTAGGAAAAAAGTGAAGAGCTGGCCTGGCCATCTTGTAAAGCAGCCGCCTCTTTATGGGACGGGGGGGGTGAGTGGGTGGGGATAGGGGAGGGGGCTCTGGCTGCCCTTCAGTGGTTCTCACCTGTGTGGGGTCATCATCATCATTATCTGATTCTACTGTGTGTATTACTGCGAGTTTGGCTAGGATCCTGTTGTCTTGTGCAGATGTGGTATTGATGGATGGGAAGCTGTGAGTGAAGTCTGTGCCTGCTTGTGACGTTTGTTTTATCCTTTGGAACTGATGGATGTGGAGTCCTACTCCAGTCTCCTTTCCCTCGCCTCTCATCTTGCGTTCTTTTAAAAGCTGTTATTTTAGGGGCAAATAAGTTGCCTCTAGAGGATGCTTGTTCAACAAAAAAATCTGTTAGTGGCACATGATGATACAAAGAGAAGGAATCAGTTCGCCAACACAAGGAAAGATGATGCATGTTTCTTTACTTTAGTGGTCAGGTCTCCCTTTCAGAGGAGGCTGATACCATTGCTGACTTGTGAGTTTCATGCATTTTGGACCAAGATATCTGAGCTCGGGATAAATTCGCAGTCTGTTCTTGGACTCATCTTCTTTTTTTTTTAAATTCTTTTGAGCTTTTTTTCCTTTTTTTTTGGATATTTTAATGTAAAGGTCATATCTTTCACATTTTGGTCAAATTTTGTGTGTTGTGTGTGAGCGTTGCATTGTGTCCATAGCTTCCAGTATTTTTTTGTGGATGGTGTACATTCGCCAGGCAACATGGTAGGCCTGGTATGTCATTAAATAATTTATATAGTTGAACTTTAAAGGCTTAGTAAGTTATTAAATGTGTATGTGTATGCAATTACAATACAATCCTTTACAAAATATGCAGGTTTTCTTTGACAGTTAAATAACAAGAACTAGCTAAATAAGAAAATGAAGGAAGAATGTTAGAAAATGAAGGAAAAATTGCTAGGTCAGTGAATTGCTGGCATCATATTAATATTGTTCCAGAATGGAGAAGAAAAACAACAAAGGAGATAGGTGTCAGTTTTGTTTTTGTTTTTTAAATCTTTTTCCATTGAAATTTTGCTTGAAAGAGTTATTTGTCTCTTTTCCTGTTTTAATTAGGATTTCATGGGAAAGGATTATTTTGCTGTTATAGGTGCTTGTGTGGGTGGTTATTTGTGAGGAGGTTCAAAGATTGGCTGAAATAAATAATGTAACATGCAAGGACCTGTTAGGGTATATGTGTGAGTTTTAAAGATGGTTATGTGCGTTAATATCATTTGCTGGTAATCTGTTTGCATTTGTTGTGAGAGACTGATCTGTAGCCCTGTGACGTCACTTTGCAAACACCACCTTTTTGTTTGTTTTGTTTGTTTTTTTAATGATCGTCAGCTGTGGTGTATAATTTCACGTGGGAAAAGTAAGTTCAAGCTTGTTCTTCCAGTTGAAGAATTTGTGTGTACCGTATTTGATTTTGTTGGAGAAAATTGGATGGTTTTGGAGGTGGTTGTGTTTATTCATCTGTGAGATCTGTTGGCTTAACTAGTGTTGGCAGAGTCAGTCCTCAGCCTTCAACTTTTTTGCAGCTCATGTGTTGGTACATGTAGTCCATTCATTTAGTGTTGACTCCATTAAATCTCACTGGTCAATTGGTTTTTGATGCATGTGGAACATTCAGACATCATTCCGCATGTTTGCATCTCTTAGTTTATAAGTGATGTAATTTTTTTCTGTTTAAACATGAAGAAAAGTCATTAGTCTCTCAGTTTTGTTAGAATTTTTGTTGTATGTATACTTTTGGAAGAGGGCTGATTAGAAGTTTCATTTATGAATGATTTGAGAGAATTCTTTTGTCGACAAGGTAACACAAAAATGTTTGAAAATTACCCGAACAGCCATAAGAATCACATTAGCTTCTGCTAGTCCCCCCCCCCCCCCCCCTCCTCCTTCTCCTCCACTGCCTTTCTACTCTCTCTCCATCACAAACAAAAAAATCATACTGGTGTGGAAATGAGCAAATGTGGGGCTGCAGTCCACCAGTGCAGAAGAAGAACAGAGAATGTGCACAGTAGTTCTGTATCCAGCTTTGAGAGTGGGAGGGGAAGAAGTGGGGGGAAGGGAAGGGGCAGGATTATCACCTCTCTTTGATTTTTCTTGCTGATTTCTCCTTGATGTGAAATCATCAGTGGGTTTTAGTTGTTTTGGGTTTTTGCTGCAGCATTATTGGTATGGAAGCATAACAGCTGTCACTTGAAATGCAGAAGTCAGCATTGTGTATTCTTTGTTCATAGGGATTATAACAGGACATCTAAATTTTGTATCTGCTCACTCCATTGAAACCAGATTAGAGTATTGACAATTTTGCCAGATTCAAAACGTGCTAGGCTCTTTTGCAAGTGTGCTAGAAAATCCAGCTGAACTGAAGTTTGATGTATAAATCAATTATTCTAACTCTTTGAATCCTAGCTTGATAAGCTTTTCAAAGAGGTTCAAGTCTAATGATGCAAAAAGATCTACAAGAAAGAGGAATTGTAAGTTAACCTTGAATTTTAATTGCGATACCAGTTTTGAGCATTTGATTACTCAAATGTTAGTGGACACCCTTTTCCATGGTTTTGTTTTCATGTATTGGAAATCAAGAGAGGGCTTGGCGTCCATTTTTTTTTAGCAGTTTGTTCTGACATTGCACTATTATGTGTGCTATCTTCATCATTGAAAATGTTTGATTTGTAAAGTACAATGCACGATCAGAATATTTGTATAAAGAGGATTGTACAAATAAAGTGACATGGTAAATCTGCATTTTTTTTTTTTTTTTTCTGCGTGTGAGTGGGCTTGTGTGTGTGTACATTCATCATTTACGGTACATGTGGTTCTGGTCTCAATGGCCAGTTCATGCTTTGAAAAAAAAAAAAAACAAAAAAACACTCCTTACTTCACTTGCTCACTAAACATCTGAGGCTCTCCTCAATTCACTTGGTCACTGGACATCCCCACAGACATAATTGTGTGCAAACTCACTGAATTTGCATACATACACACATATGTCCTTTTTTGTAAACAGAGAATTTGCATCATTTGTGTACTTATTCCATGTGAACCTTTAACATAGCTCATGGGCCTGAAAGACTAATTTTTCACATAAAAGATTATCCCCCAATATATTTTTCATGAAAATGCATTTTTCCCAACGTAAATAATAAATCCTTCACTAACAGCACATGGGGACCATCAAAGTCCCTTCTGCCACCCACACCCCTCCCCCACCCCCACGAGAAAAAAAAAAAAGCTGCACAAAGTAATGCAAATCTTGGAAGACTGACTTGATGTTTTTGTACAGTACCACAAATCCAGTGAAAAGGAATCTTGCTACACAGTAGTTTTATGACATACTTGCCTGTCCAAAGAACGCCATAGATATAAAGGTTCCCATAAAGATTTACAAGATGCAAAGCATATAAAAGTACTTCCAGTTTATCTTGAATACACGGGAGATATTCCATAAAGAGGAAAAACCATTTTGGGCTGTTATAGCTGTTAGTAACGGCTATTCTGGTAAACATCAGCCATCATCTGTGACCCAAAATGAACATACGTACAAATTTTCAGAAAGATTGGCCAAGTACTTTCTGAGATATTCCATAAAGAAGAAAAACTGTTATGGGCCATTATAGCGGTTAGTAACCGCTATAACGGTAAAATGAAACATCGGGCATTATCCATGACCCATAATGAACATGTCTACACATTTTCAGAAAGATCGGCCAAGTACTTTCTGAGATTTTCCGTAAGAAGGAAAACGGTTATGGCCGTTAGTAATAGCTATAACAGTAAAATAACACATCGGGCATCATCCGTGACCCATACTGAACATGCCTACAAATTTTCAAAAAGATTGGCCAAGTAGTTTTGTCTGCAGTGAGTGGAACACATTTTGACCACAGACGGACGGACACACACACACACACACACACACACACACACACACACACACACACACAGCATTCTTCGTTCCCATTCTAAAGTACTCCCTGTTCTATAAGAACTGGGAGTACAAAAATGGAGCCAACTCTTCCATTTAACTATCAGGCCAACAGGAGTAGTCTCCCTTAATAAATTCATACTCGATTTATTCTGACAGCTTGATTTCAGTTTATGCCCCTTTTCCGCACTGCAGGGAGAGGGGGTAGGGTGTCCAAGTGTTCGGACAGGTAAGTGTATCATAAAACTACTTTTAGTAATAAAATTCCTTTTCACGATTACCTGTCCAAACAAATGCCTGAATCAGGTGGGAGAACTCTCCTCACATCCAAGGATTTCCAAGAAAATCCAATTTTCAGTTGCAGGAAAGACAGAACATCTGAGGAACAGAAAACCCAATGAAGAAAAAATCACGAAACACTTGATTACTCCAAGTTTCATACCATATCTATTCTTTTGAATCCATGTTTCCATGATTCTATGTGTCCATGATTCCATGCTGTCAGTAGTTGCTTCAGTGTATTGTGGTGCTGCTTCTGCATGCATTAACCTTTTCTTGGCGCACCGTGCAATGGTGATAGAAACTCCATCGACCCTTTAAAGATGAGCCGTTCCATGGTGATAGCAACACTGCTGTACTCTCTGGACGTGCTGTGCCTCCGTAACGGCACAACTAGATAAAAAAAAATCCCCTGTTCTCTCATCTACGTCTAAGGGATGCAGCTGCCCTAAATATTTAGAATAGGGTTCTAGCCATTGGAAGGGTAAATTTGCATGCACTAGTGATGACCTTTGTGACCCCAGAGTAGTCCAAACAAAGAGACTCATCTGGCACTGGGAATTTCTGCAAAAGGCATGTGTGGAATTTCCTGCCTCGCCAACATGTTGGGCAGAAGAACAAACATTATATTACATGTGATGTTAGAATTGGTTCAGCAGAGTGGTTCAGAGGATGAGGGGGGTAAAGATGTACAAGTTCATCAAAAAGAATTGGAGTTTGATTTATTTGCTGTGTGTATTTAACAGCTTTATATGTCGTATTGTCTGAAACCAAAACAGTGAAAAGAGTGTACAGTGTGCAATGATTTCTTGTCATTTTACAATTGTCTCACTTGGATTACACATATTGAATGCCTCAGCTTTTTTTTTTGCGTCAATTCAAAGTAAAACTTTATGCCCCCGTCTCTTCCTTATTTGCTGTTGTCATACTAACCAAACAAACGCAAACAAGATTGTGTGTCTCCTATGTTTTAGTTATGCTGTTTCTGTAACTGTAGCGTTGCTGTTTTACCCAAAATATCTTTTTTAAGTCTATGATCATTGGAAAGTTTGCTTTTATCCTTTCCGTTGACATATAATGTTTACATTTATATTAGGCAACGTCAAATCAAATCAAAAAGTGCGCATCTGCAACGATTGTAAGCACATGCGGTGCAAGCGGCTGCAGGGAAGTGACGTGCTGCCACGCCCGTCGCGAAGAAGTTGATAATGAGACTAGTTCAGCGGGAGGCACATATACTGCTCAAAACAATTGAAAGGCCACTTGGAAATTCTCTCGCTATTTCACAACAGAACGGAAACAACCCAAAACAATGCTTTCGAACTTTACTTCAGCCATTAATCAAAACATCAATGACACAAATTAATGACAAAATTGATTTGAACAGCATGTTTTGTCACTTTCAAGTCCACTACCCATCTTTTCAAAAGTCAGAACGCCAGAGATACACAAAAACAGTCAGTAACGTGTGTGTCCGCCGTTTGCGTGGATGCACGTGATGCACCTTTGCCTCATGGATTGAGTCAAGAGTCCTCAGAGTCATCTGGGGTATTACCTGCCACTCATGCTCAAGGAACTGGAGCAGCTGGTTGAGGTCAAGTGGCGGGTGGTGATTGCTTCGAAGTCGCCGTCCCAGCACGTCCCATAGGTGCTCGATTGGATTAAGGTCCGGTGAGCAGGCTGGCCAGTCCATGTGGATCACGTGTTGCTGCTGAAGAAAGTTGACAGCTCGAGCCCTGTGAGGTCTGGCGTTGTCGTCTTAAAGTACTGCGCTTGGTCCAATAGCTTGCAGCGCTGGCAGCACAAGGGGCTGCAGGATGCCATCCCTGTAGCCCCACACCGTTGACGTTGCCTTGCACCATGTGCAAGGGGGGTTCTGTAGTTCCGTGCCATGCCTCCCCACACCATTATGGATCCACCACCATAGCGATCACGCTCGCTCACGAGACCATTGTGATAGCGTTCTCCTTGCCGCCGCCAGACACGGTTCCTGCCGTCATGAAATGATGATGAGGCAAAGTGGGACTCATCAGTAAACAATACTCTTGCCCACTGATCTCTGGTCCATGCTAAGTGACGCTGGGCCCAAGCCAAACGAGCAGCATGGTGAGCTGGTGTCAGGACAGGACGGACGGCTGGTCGTCTTGAGCGCAGGTGTGCCTCTCTCAACCGGTTCCGAATGGTCTGGTCACTGACGGTGACAATGTCGGCTGCTTGCAGCTGCCCCCTGAGTGTGTCGGAAGTGGCCGTTCTCTGCCTCAGAGCCGACAGGACAGCAAACCTGTCCTGCTGCCTGGAGGTGGACCTTAGACGTCCTGGACGTCTTCGCTCAGCAACACCTCCTGTCTGGTTGAAGCGGTCTCTCAAAGTCTGAATGACTGAATGGGCGACTGACAGTCGACGACCAACCTCTCGCACCCCCACGCCCTCCTGAAGCCACGCAATTGCCCGCCCTTGGTCATCCTGACTCGGTCATTGTCTCCAAGTCATGGTTGCAAAAGTGCCGTAAACACAGGCATAAATGCCCACCAGTCTCTCAAAACTGGCTGACCTGTGTTCAGATAAGACATGGGTTGCACGTGCATTGCAGTATTCCTGCAGTTCAGATGTGCTCTGTTGCACAGGCCTGTTTGATTTGCACCCTTTTTTTTTCGTGCAGTATGTACACATTTCAGTTCACCGCTGTGATGTGCATGACACAGACTGAGTTGATTTCTGATCAAATTCAAGTTGACTGATCAGGCATGCAATGAAATTCAGTAAGTTTGGGTGGGTGCAGTGCCGTGTTATTGGAAAAAATAAAGTCAAACAAGGTATCCTAAAAAGTGGTAGTGGCCTTTCAATTGTTTTGAGCAGTATATGTAAGTGAACGCTGTTTGTTCAGTCCCTTTTTTTCTGGTTGAGTATTAGGCATACACTTCGGCTGTCAAGGGACATTGACGATCCTTTGAGTGTCATGTGTTGTAAATGAAGGTGAGGCGTTTCTGGAAGGCATGATTGTCAACTGCTGGAGATTTGAGTGGACTGAAAACAACCTTCAAAAGTGAGCAAATTCGATCAGCAGGTTTCGACTTGTCTTAAGCTGGGAATGACAGGTTGGGGTTTTTTTTTTTTTTTTTTGTTTTGCTTTGTTAAATAGGGCTGAACTATGCTAGTGATTTATTGCGCTCTTTAAACATGTGCACTGGAAGAGGCACGTTGGTGCTTCAAGACCACCAGAGACTGGAACTGGAACGACTGGATTTCTTGATCAGTTAATGGTCTAAACCCCCCCCCCCCCCCCCCCCCCCCCTCCCCCCCCCCCCCCCCCCAACTTTTTTTTCTTTTTTTTTCTAAGCGAACATCCATGGATTTTATTTTGACGGTATGAAAGTCCTGATAAGTAATATGTCATAATATTATGTACCCCTGTGGTGGGGTATGGTTACAGGGAGAAATGAGATGCACAAGTCACAATGATTGTGTCTTCAATAGAAATATTGCTTACATTACCAGGTTTAAACAAACATTTTTTCTTTAAATAGAAATTCATTGAACTTAAGTGTGCATTCCCCCCCCCCCCCCCCTCTCTCTCTCTCTCTCTCTCTCTCTCTCTCTCTCTCTCACTGTATGTGTATATGTGTGTGTGTGTGTACGCGTGTGTGTGCTCTTTCAGTGTGTGTGTGTGTGTTTGGTAGGGGGGGGGGGGGGGGGGTTGTTGATGTTGCTGCCTAGGTTGTAAGTTGCCTATCATGAGAGACCACGAAAGGGTCTAAAAAAACTGCATAGATTCCATTTTCACTGGAAGGATTTACCTCCACCACCACCCCTTGCTCCATCCTCCCCCAGGGCATTGCTCCTAGATCCCACCAGGGCTTAGGCAGCCCCTGGACCCAGGCCTTTTTCAGACATTTTTCAAGTCTGCTGTTCTCCAGCCTGCTCAATCTCGAAAATAGGGGTGGGAATTCTCGTGAGAGAAACCATTCCCATCCCCAGACCTGCATATATATGAGGCTGACAGTAACTCGTCCCAGTCCATGGCAGCCAACAACCAACTGGCCCCAAGTCTCAGCTGCTTCCTGGAGGTTAAAAGGGTAGTCCCCGGTCTCCCTCATGGTTTGGTAAACAAGCACCAAATATGAAAAACAAAATGAGCCAGGATCAGGAAAAGGAGAAGACCCGATCAATCAGACCTTACATACAGATGCAAGTGATTGCTTCCTAACAGGCAGCGGACGCAAACACTGAGACACAGTTTGTGACATTGTGAGCATGATACGAGAGACAAAATCAACATGATAGTGAGAGTGGGCAAAAAAATGACAGCAATACAATGGGGCTATACATATGTCATCAAACAAGTCGATTGTGCACCACTGCTCCCCCAGAACATTTATAGTTTTTAGAGGTATATACATGAAATTTGACCTCCAGGGCGCTCGCTTAGGGGCAAATTATGTACAAGTGAGACAAAATGAGTTTTTGCACGAACACCAATTTCATGTGATAATAAGCTCCATGATCCAACAGTAGAGCAAGCAAATATGGGGTGCGCCAGATACCTGATATACATGGCAACCAAGGTACAACTAAAAGAGGGCTATAGTGCCGTTTACCAAATGGCTGTGTCATCAAAGATGCTGCGTGTAAGCAAAAAAAAGGCGGCTAACCCTGGCAAGTATTCTGGCCCTTGTGGGCAATGCTGCATATAAACCAGTGTAAATGAGTGCGCCATGACCACTCAAACATCATGTGGAGAGAGTTTAGGTCCCCACTGGAGCCAGTGCAAAAGTGCGCCATGGACACTCAAACTAACATGCTAAAAGGTCTAGTCTGTGAACGTGTAACAACACAGCCACAGCACCCCGATGGCAACTTTAATGACAAATGTCTCTGCATTTTCTTGGCAGGTCTTTTCTCTTTTTTCATTCTGCCACTTAAAGAGAGAAAAGGGGCTGCAAGAGTTCTACTTTGGAAAAGCAGCCTTGCAGGCCACCACTATTCCTTTCTAGACAGTCCAGCTCAGCTTCCATGTCCTCGGCCCTGTCTCTTGGGTAAGACCTGCTAAAGGTGGTCATCCCTCTCCAGCCAGCAGTCTGACATGTAAGTGACCACGATGCTTCACCAGAGGGCGCAACTGGCGGAAAGAACCCGGACTTCATGTGCCCTGATATCCTCTCTGGGGGGAAGAGGTTTCTGGCCATAGACGTAAGTCTTGTGGATGACCTGCCTAAGTCAGGAGCTTATCATCCGAGGTCTTACAGCAGCACACAGCCTGCTATGCCTTATCTGCGTGTTACAAGAGCCTCTGACAGAACAGTTAACCTGCTCCACCTGAGTTTGTCTGGGCCTGGGACTGGACAACGATGAGGCCAGCAGAAGCAAGGTGATCGTTAGAGGCCACTCTTTGGGTTTCATGGTCTTAGCTAGGAAAGTCGGGCACATGGGCGAAATGACCAAGCCCTCATCATGTCAATTCAAGGACCTGGAGAAAGAAAAGCATGGACCTCACTGATCCTGCAAACCGAAGCCAGAATGACCATAGAACAGGTCTTTAAGGTGAGATTCCCGACAGACATTCAGCGATGAGCTCAAAAGCCTCCCACAGCCAGACACTTCACGACTAAGGGGAGCCTGATTAAGCATGAGAGATCAAATCAGTCAACAAGGGATCATGGCTAAAATCAAGGTCTGCCCATCACCTTGAAAGTTTTTTCCAGTAGCCGCCCGGAAACCTCACAAGGTGCTGGCTTTCCTCTCTAAGGCTAGAGGTCCTCAATAAAGTGATCAAATGTCTTCAACCGCGGCCAACGCCGGTGATACACCAGCCTGTGAGCACCGCTTTGCAAAGATGCTTCACTTATTGTCATACACTTTGAGAGTGGATGGTCATTGGCTAGCTATGATTTTTCTCCACGCATGAACAGCAGAAACTTCTCTGTTCATGGAAGTACCTCCTGATATGACAATGGCGTGGAGACAGAGGGGCGTTGGATATATGAGCCACCTATTCGTCCTGGGCTGGAGATCTTTGCGAGAGGGCAGTGTGACTGGGACTTTCACCAGCAATGATACTGGAAGGTTAATCCAACTCTTCGTCCATTTCAGTGTGGAGACAAGTACCAACAGGCAATTCTCCTTTGACACTTTGTTGAGAACTGCTGGTATGAGTGGATACGGGGGAATGCCTCTCCATAGAAATCAACAGCGCGTTCACAGCTTGCGCCAGAGGATCTGGTACCAGTGACGCAAACACCAGAAGCTGATTGTTCCATCTGGTCGTGAATAGGTCCACATGAGGGGTCCCAGACACTGACATAAAGAGAGGAAGGCAGTCTTGTTGAGCATCCACTCTGATGGGAGCACCTGACTTTCCCTGGGCAGTGTCCGGTAGGACGTTCAGCTCACCTGGGACGTGTCTTACAGATTCCCATCCACTAGCAACAAGCAGCAGAGACCCTGACACATTGTTCAACGATCTGGAGTGAGTAGCCCTTGGTTCTTCAGATATGCTACCACTGCCCCATCGTCTGAGCATGCTGTCACTGTCTTGTTCCTCAAGACTTGAGACTTATTGTGCAGGGCCTGTAGTACTGCCCGCATCTCTACAAGATTTATGTGCTCGGAGCTCCAGCCTTCAGTGAGTCTCTAAAGAGTCTTGAAACCCAATTTCAAGCAGCTATGAGTTCTAGTTCCTGGATTTATTTTGAATGGATGAGTTGTCTATACAACATACGACCACACACAAAAACGAATGCATGCACGCACGCACGCACGCACACACATTTGAGCGCATCTGATAATCCTGGCCGTTACAGTAGTGTGCGGACCGCCGCTGATGACTGAAAACAGGGATAACTGTAAAGAACAGCGAGTGAATAAAGTAAGTCATATATTGACTGAAGGTGGTGACACACAGATAGAGAGTTTAGTTCACTTTAGTACATTTCATTTGGGCGGTTATGTCACGCCCATGATTTAATGACACATTCGGTAGGCACCCAAACACTACAAACATTCATGGCGAAACAGAGAACTGTTGATAAAATATGTACAGATTTGTCTAAAACAAACAAACACCAAAGAAAGAAAAAAAAAGAAAAAAAATTCAAGGAACGTTTTTAATGGAAGCCTTTGGCATAATCTGAAATAGTGAATCTACTGCTACGTTTACTTTCGGGTAATTTTTCTTGAATTATTTCACACACACACGCGCGCGCGCGCGCGCGCGCGCGTGCGCACGCACACACGCTCGCGCACGTGCGCGCTGGCAGGCACATGCACGCACGCATATGCATTCTGATTTTTTTCCTTTTTCTTTTAGCACATCTTAAAATAGATACATACTTGTAAGCCTCCTAGTTTAATGTGGAGGTTGCACACACACACAACACACACACACACACACACACACACACACACACACACACACACACACACACATACATTAACATGACATGAAACATCACTACCTGAGTGGTAAAGGACACAAACATTCCCCACCTGAGAGGAACAGGGCGTAAAAGATCACTACGTGAGTGTGCTAGGTCACTGAAGTTCACCTATGTGAGTGGGTGTGAACATAACAGATCACTACATGTGTGGATGAGCACACAAGCAAATTGCTATACGAGTGGACAAAGGACACAAAATATTACCTCAGTGGACAAGGACACAAACGTCATTAAATGAGTGTGCAAGGACACAAAATATCATTACATGTGTGGGCAAGGACACAAAAGATCATTACATGAGTGGGAAAGGACATAAAAGATCACTATATGAGTGGGAAAGGACATAAAAGATCACTATATGAGTGGGAAAGGACATAAAAGATCACTATATGAGTGGGGAAAGGACATAACAGATCATTATATGAGTGGGCAAGGAAACAAATATTACGTGTGTGGGCAAGGACACAAAAGATCATTATATCAGTGGGAAAGGACACAAAAGATCACTATATGAGTGGGAAAGGACATAAAAGATCATTATATGAGTGGGCAAGGAAACAAAATATATGTGTGGGCATGGACACACAAAGATCATTACATGAGTGGGAAAGGACATAAAATATCATTATATGAGTGGGCAAGGAAACAAAATATTACATGTGTGGGCAAGGCCACAAAAGATCATTACGAGTGGAAAAGGACATAAAAGATCATTATATGAGTGGGAAAGGACATAAAAGATCATTATATAAGTGGGCAAGGACACAAAATATTACATGTGTGGGCAAGGACACATATCAGTATATAAGTGGGCAAGGACACAAAATATTACATGTGTGGGCAAGGACACATATCAGTATATAAGTGGGCAAGGACAAATTATTTACATGTTGGACAAGGACACAAAATATTACATGTGGCAAAGACACATATTACATGAGTGGGAAAGGACATAAATGATCATTATGTAAGTGGGCACGGACACAAAATATTACATGTGTGGGAAAGGGACATAAAAGATCATTATGTAAGTGGGCAAGGACACAAAATATTAAATGAGTGGGCAAGGACACAAAAGATCATTATATAAGTGGGCAAGAACACAAAGAATTACGTGAGTGGGCATGGACACATATCATTACATGGGTGGGCAAAGAACATATCATTACATGAGTGGGCAAGGACACAAAATATTATATAAGTGGGCCAGGTCACATCATTACGTGAGTGGGAAAAGACACAAAAGATCATTATATAAGTGGAAAGGACACAAAATATTACATGAGTGGGCAAGGACACGTATCATTACATGAGTGGGCAAGGACACAAAATATTATATAAGTGGGCCAGGTCACGTTATTATGTGAGTGGGAAAAGACACAAAAGATCATTATATAAGTGGCAACGACACAAATGAAGCATTATATAAGTGGGCAAGGACACAGAATATTACATGTGTGGGCAAGGACACAAACAATCATTACATGAGTGAGTGTTGAGTTGCAAAATCACTGCATGAGTCGGAAAGGACGTAAAAGATCACTACATGAGTGTACAGGACCCAAGAGACCACGACATGAGTGGACG
>JADBJO010000448.1:407500-417500 GCA_016801955.1 Conus betulinus
GTTAGCGCCAGTGTTGTCAGAAGCATCCAATGAAGGGCCTTGTGTTAGCGCCAGTGTTGTCTGCAGTAGTGCCGTGCGGTGGCTGGACTAAGTAATCAAGAATGCTTACTCTAGTTTGGAGAGTATTCAGATTTGAAAACTTCATGTCTGTCCTTACTTGGTGCCAAAGATCATGTGTGCTTAACTGCAGGTTGATGCTGACAACCGTTTTGATGTGGAATTGTTACGAAAACTCCCCATACAAACACTGCTGAAAACTGTTTTGTTCATGTATAAGATGTGTATGTTTTTAGCAGCAGTTATAGCAGTACTACTCAATAATTTTCTTTTATGACTGTTTACATCATTTTGGTGGTACATTTTACATCTAATCACAAAATTATATGACATTAGACAGAATTAAAAAAAAGAGAGAATATGAAAACACACGCAAACGTGTGTGTCAAAGTCAAAGTCAAAGTCAGAATTTTATTTTCAGATGGAACATTGAATAAGCAATGAATCTGCTTTTTTACATCAAGCCATCCATAAAAAAAGAAAAAAAAATTGGTGAAACAACGAATAATCACAGAAATTTATGAAAGTCAGAGATAACAACAAAATAGAACCAGAGAAGAAATGGATGGGGGGGGGGGGGGGGGGGGGGGGGGGGGGGGGGGGGGGGGGGGGGGGGAAGGGGGGAGATAGGGAGTGTACAGATGAGAAGGGGAAATTACAGAAAGTAAGAGAGAGAGAGAGAGAGAGAGAGAGAGACTGGTTATATACAATATGTACATTCTCTTCACAATGTGTGTGTGTATGTGTGTGTGTGTGTGTGTGTGTGTGTGTGTGTGTGTGTTTGTGTGTGTGTGTGTGTGACAAATAAAGTGATCAGGAAAACAAGTGCAGGTAAACAATTTTTGCATCATTATGAATAATTTGGTTTTCAAAGATAGGAAGAGAGACGGTGGGATGAAAATTAGTCTTAACCATGTTTCACGCCTATGACTTCTACATCAAATTCTTTTGCTTTTCATTGAACCATGTTTCACGCCTATGACTTCTACATCAAATTCTTTTTGCTTTTCATTGAACCATGTTTCACGCCTATGACTTCTACATCAAATTCTTTTTGCTTTTCAGTGAACCATGTTTTACGTCTATGACTTGTGCATCAAATTCTTTTTGCTTTTCAGTGAACCATGTTTTACCTCTATGACTTGTGCATCAAATTCTTTTTGCTTTTCATTGAACCATGTTTGATGTCTATGACTTGTACATCAAATTCTTTTTGCTTTTCATTGAACCACGTTTCACGTCTATGACTTATAGTACAACAATTTTTTTTTTTTTTTTTGAAAAAGGAAAGCACAAGAAAAGAAAACAATGAAAAAAGTCTCATCACACCTGCTAAGTTATTCTTGCATCTCTCTAGGGGGGGAGAATCAAGAAACATATTTCTGTTTCAACTTTTGCCCATGCTACACTTTGCAACCAGATTGAAGAGAAAGTGTCTGTTAGTTCATCCTTTATTTCCATTGTTTTGAATAGCGTTTGTCCTGCCAGAAAAAAAAAAACCAATAGGCTGAAATACATTTGTGTCTGTTTTGTAGCTCCTTTGTTTGGCAGCTCAGTTATTCTGTTTTTGCTTTCAGTTTCAGTGTCCACATGCACACACACTTCTTTAAGTGTTGTGTTAATATTGCATATGTGATGGTGGTTGTGTGTGGTGATGTGTGCGCCTGTGTGTGTGTGTGTGTGTGTGTGTGTGTGTGTGTGTGTGTGTGTGTGTGTGTGTATGACACTATTTTGGCGGGATGTGTGCGTGTGATTCTATATTGGTGTGTGTGTGTGTGTGTGTGTCTGGGGTGGGGGGGGGGGGGGGTGGTAGGAAGTGTGCGTGTATGTGTTAATATTTATATACATGTACAGACTGACACAAGATGAATAAATGAATTGACAAAGAATAACTGAGCACAGTGCAAAGAGTGGAATATTTTTACTGATATATTTGTTTATAAATTGTTGTAATATGTGAATTTTGATAATGGCACCACAAACAAATTTTCCTTGTATTCTATGAGGACAAATAAAATATCGTATATCGTGTATCGTGCAGTCACCTGACTTTGAAATCATTTCTTGACAAACTGTATGTTTTGCTTACAGGGACATGTTCATTGAGGACCACATGAAGCCCTATCAGAAGGTGATCACAGAAAGTAACCTGGACTTCATCTTCAACTACGAGGAATGGCTCATTGTAAGTGGGCGAGGTTGCACCAAAGAGTGAAAATGACCAATCAAATAGAGAAAGTGGAGTGAGTGGGTAGGTTTGTGTGTGTGTGTGTGTGTGTGTGTGTGTGTATGTGCATGTGCATGTTTGTGTGTGTGTGTGTGTGTGTATGTTTGTGTGTGTGTGTGTGTGTGTGTGTGTGTGTGTGTGTGTGTGTGTGTGTAAGAGAAAGAGACAGACAGACAGCTACAAGAGATAATAGATATGTCTGTATGAAAAAAGTAACAAGAGTGTATGTTTTCTGCTTCTCTGTGGACAAACAGATGTTGAAGAAAAGACTTGTCAGTTACTTTGTCACACACTGTCTTCTGGATTCACTGCCACAAGTGGTTGGGTTTTCTGAGGCTTGCAGTTTGTGTGCCTCGTAGGTGTTCTACCCAACGTCAGGAGAAAGATGTGTGATGACTGTACAAACTTCAGGTGGACTAACTGACATATACACTTTGGCACTGGACTGTCCTGTGTAGGCCGTAGTTTATGTACTCCTGCAGACATGTTGTTTTTTGATATCGTAAACCAGTCTTACCATCTTTTTAAAACCTTTGAGAATGCTGCTACTAGTGCTAGTGTTACACATTGTTTTCTTTGGTATCGCATTTTTTTTTTTTCCACAAGCATACTTTTTGTGTGAAATTCGGGCTTGTCCTCCAGGAAGAGCATGTTGCCTGCTTTTGTTTTTCTTTTGCTTGTTTTTCTTTGGTTCATGTTCACTCTGTCCGTCTGCATCTAGGTAGGTGGTCACATGAAGACTCAGGATGTGAATGTGTTGAGATGCTGTAAACGTCAAAGGACTGTGTATGTGTTGCTGTGCATCCTCCAAGACGAACTTTGTCACTCTCAGATTACAGTTTTCCGTTTGGCATACCACACTTAAGTCTCTGTGATGTGAGCTACATGCATGCTGCTGCTAGGATGTTGGTGTCTCTGTGTCAGATTCTCATTCATGCAGCGCCTACAAACGGCCAGTCAGACGAAGCAAAAGAGACTTCCCCCTTTCGATTAAGAACTAAATGTTTTACAGTATTTACATACAAACGCTTTCTCCTTTTTGTTCCACAAAACTTAAAGAGACATGTTTCAAAATTCTATCAACAGTCCTCACAGACTTAAAAAAAAACAGCTTTTTCCTTTAGTTCACACCCACAGTGCCACATAGAAAAATCGTTGACATAAATGTTTTTTTGGTCCTCACAGAACTGTAACAATCCTTCAACGATTTCCAGTCTCGTCAACTTACAAAACAAACTGCAAACTGTGCTTGTGCCCCTCTCAACAAAAGTCTATAGCCCTGTCCTTTTGGGACCAATCTCCTGAAAGAAGATCAAAAGTACATTAATCATCATCATTTTTCCTTATCTAAAGAACAGTTGTCTTCCTTTTTTTTCTCAACTTCTATTTTCTTTGTTATGCTTACCTGATGGTTTCCTCTTTACAATGGCCAACCTTGGCCTCAGTTTACTCTTAAACAAGACACCTTCTGTGTCTTTTACAAAAAAAAAAATAGATGCATGCGTGCCTGCAGAGCCTCTCTGTAACTACGGTGCCACCGACCAGGCTGCCTCTGTCTCTCCGTTCAACCTCACACCTTACAGGTGACAAATCTCCCTAAGCTCCCTGTTCACTGCTCAGCATGCACGCACACTGCACGGTTTTCTTGAACAGGCGAGCACAGGTACAAGACTCTAAAATCCTTCCTTTTCTTTTGCATAGCCCGCACAAGCAGTACAGGTTTTCCATCGACGACCCCCCCCCCCCCCCCCCCCCCCCCCCCCCCCCCCTTGTAAACAAACACAAGCAGTAAACGTTTTCCGTGGATGCACTCCCCTCGTAAACAAAACACAAGCAGCCACCAGGAAGTTGGGCACAGTTCCTGACACTCTTTTCTGCTGAAAGTGTAGCACACTGACCACCTCAAGATCCTGTGGAAGGCAGGGAAACTTTAGCTTGTGTATGGCATTCGTCGACATCAGGATTGCAGGATGACAGTGAAATGACAATGATGTTATAAACTTGGCTCCAGATCATGATATACAGGAGTATACTTGAGCTTCATGACGTGACATTGTGCCCTCTTTCCCCCATGAAATGGAGTTTCAGGGTTTTTCAGACAGTATGTTTACGCAGTTTGCCCCTGCCTCCCCCCCCCCCATCCCCTTTGCTGTCACCCCTCCCTTTCTCCTGCCTGCCTTTCCTTCTTGACCTTTAATCATTCTAACTCGCTTAGAATCATTATTTTTTTTTTTTTTTTAATATATATATCTAACGCACTACCCTACCTCCAATCCCTTTTTAACCTCCTTTTCCTACCCCTCCCCTCCCCGTCCAGACTTTTGCTTTCCCTGTCATGTCTGTCTGTCTGTCTGTCTCTCTCTCTCTCTCTCTCTCTCTCTCTCTCTCTCTGTCTCTGTCTCTGTCTCTCTCTTTTCTGTTTGAAGAGTTTTGATAATCAATGCAATTTGTAAAATGTGAAAGAAAATGTTTGCTGATGATGATCCAAGGTGTAAATGAACCCATGGAAGTTTTCATAAGAATCCAGGTGATTATAGATGAACATTATATTGGACTCCAGAAGTGGAAAAAGCACAGAAAAGTCTAGCATGTGTCTGCATAGGGCATTACATATGTGATGATGCATGCTTTTTAAACATATTTTTTCTTTTCTTTTCTTTCTGTTATTTATTGTTGTTTGTCAGTTTGTTTGCCCTTTTATGTATTTTCATGTTGTGTGTAATGGCCTCATGCACACTTTATGAATAAGTTCCAGTCTGACTCCCAGCTCTTCTCACTTCCTCATCGGATCGGATGTGTCCTCCTCATGGCTGCCTCTCTTGTGTGCATTTTGATAGATTTGTTTTTAAAAGCCAAAAAGAAATAAATAAAGAAATTTCATATGTTTATGCTGCAAGTTATTTTTGGTTTTCTGCTTTAGCAAGCTGTTTATGTGATTGTATTGTGCTATGTTGGAGCTTGGAAGATGGAGAAGGAAGGTGGGTGTGGGTGTGGGGGGACTAGGTGCAAGGTGTGTTGCGGTGAACAGAGTTTGCTCCCCTAATGTTGTTTATTTCTGCCACAGTCTGAAAACGAACAGGTATGTTTTTCCCCAAGTATCATTTTTGTTAAACATCTTAGTCTTTTAATCACAGCATTGTAGGTGGGCGTTGGTTGTAATCTATGCAGACTGACATCTTAGTTTGCTGCTTTGTTTCACCAGGCATATACATATAGATACTTACAAATATAACAGGATTGTCTGTTGAATTTTTTTTTTTTTTAAGCCAACATTTTGTGTCATGAATGGCTGATTTGAGGGAACAGCATTGTTGAAGTTTTATTGTGGGTTTCATGTTTGTTTTTCATTCTCATCAATGGAAAGTATTGTCTAACACAGATCAAGCCTTTTAGGCTCAGGGGACCAGACGAGCGCGCTGTGTTATTGGCTTCATCATTCGTGTATGGCTGTTCATTCTGTTCAGAAGGCTTCTTTATCATTATTGCTTGGAATGAATGCTTGTGTTGTTATTATTGCTTCATTGCAAAGGTGATTTGTTTGCAAGTCTATCTTTTTCATGCAGTTATTTGTCTGCTTATCTAGTGATAGAGTGGGTAATGATTCCCTCGGTATTAGTTCTATTAGGGTTAGTTATATGTTCTTCATTGTCTGTGCTGTCTAGATCACATATGTAGCCTTGTTTTCCCTCAGGTACCATTCTGAGATGTGAGTTCTTGCTCTTCCCCTTCAACAGTGACTTTCTTTGCTTATCACAATTTTCAGACTGTAAGGAACTGCTTTACTAAAGACACAACCCTTGATCTAAAAAAGAAGAGTCTGAAAAATCAAAGAATCCCTTTCTGTGGTTGGTTGACTCTTTTTCACATTTCAGTTTCTGTATCATTGTATGTACGGCAAATCAGAATCTTTGTTGTGTTTTTGTTTTGTTTCATACTGTTTCATTGTAAATGAATTCATCAGTATTCAAACAGAAGTTCCCCAGGTGCAGATTGTTAGTGTCATGGGAGTGTGTATGTGTTGGTAAACATGTGTGTGACGTCAATACTGATAATTATGTACATGCAGCATGTTGTGGATAGCATGATACCTTTTTTAAAAAAATAAATAAATAAAGATGCTACATTAAGTTAGTATCATCCATTTGCATTCATTATTTTCCCTCTTTTCATTAAAAAAAAAATCTGTAAGTGTTACATTGATTATTCTCAATCCTATTTTGAGACAATGGCAGGTAGAAGAAAGCATCTGTTTGCCTGTCTACTTACGACTGACTGTAACAGACTGTCAGCTTGTGCATCAGTTAGTCTCTTTTACTGTTTATTTTCTTGCATTATACTTGATAACCACCAAAGAGAAGCTTTAGGATTCTTGTTTGCACATCTGCTTATTAATAACAACATGTAGATATGATACAGGACCAGTGAGCCTTTTTTGGTATGGGTAGATTCAGACGCTAAAAGGTAGACAGCACTGGCTGAACAGTGAGAAGTATTTAATTGAACCTATGTATGCGAAATTATCAACAATCGTCAGTGGGTGTATGAAGCTGCCAAGAAGAGCAAGTCATCATCATTTTTTTTTTCATGTTTTAAGTGTGAATCCCTCCCAGAATTCCCTGCAGTTTCAGCTTTTTGAAAAAGAAAAAAAAATCAAGCATGCTGTCTGTAACATGGGTTGCTCAGTATGCAAAGGGCCGCAACTTTCCAACCAGCGGAGAAAAAATACAAGGGCTTGCTTGCTTCTCTCATCTCATGCTTATGGCAGAATGTTTTCACCAGCATGATGATAACATGCTTGCTTTCCTTGTTGCCTATGTTATGTCTGGTTTGTTTATTATGGTAGAATGTTTTCACCAGCGTGATGATAACATGCCTGCTTCCCTTGTTGCCTATGTTATGTCTGGTTTGTTTTCACTGAAGACAGGTTTTGGAGGAGTTGCAGTGATGGAGCATAAAGATGACATGGAATGTTCATCATTGTTGTTTTTTTAGCAAAGCTAAACACTATGTTGCCAGGTCCTGACACCTGTGATTTGATACTGAGAATTTACAGGGTGATCTATTTTGGTCACTTTCCTAAGTGAGAAAAAAGTTGTCAGTGTATTTATTTTTATTTTATTTTATTTTTTTGTTCTTTTTCTTGTTGTCTGTGTGTGTGTTTCTTTTTTTTCTAAAGATATTAATTGTTCAACTGTGCTGTGATTTGTCACCTTTAAATAATGTTTGTGAATTGGTGAGTAGTCAGTTGTGTTGTGTTGATGGAGGAATTGTGAATGGTAAAAATAAGCAGTCAAAAACACACACACACACGCACACACACACACACACACACACACACACACACACACACACACACACACACACACACATATATATACATACATGCGCATGCATTCATGCATATGCAAAGTCTGTGTGTCTAGATAATGTATACACATGTGCCATAAACTTGACCTTAGTGCATTCGCTTTTTTTTTTTTTTTTTTTTTTTTTTTTTTTTTAAGGGGTGGTCTTTGAAAGTTATAATTGTAAGTAATTGGACTAAGCTAGACTGTCTGGAATATCCACAGAGAGGCTTTTCATATCCTTGATCTTATTTTGTTCAATATTCTTTTTGCATGAAATTTTTTTGAGGATCTACTTGGCTGTGAGCATTGGGCCAAAGAGTAAGACAGATCGATGATGTCTTTTTCAGGCAAGGTTCTAACTTCTGTTAAGAGATAGCATGATTATTTCCCTTTGCTATATTACATCGGCATCTGTGACCAATAATTCCAGTCAAGAATTTTATTCTCACCTTCTTGTACAAAACATAGTGTGTTCATTGTTACATTGATTGATAAATAAGCAAATGCATGAACATTAATCACTAAAGCATACAGAAAATGTAAAGAGAAAAGGAAAAATAAAACTTCAATCTTTCTTTCTATCCTGCCACAGAAAAACGTAGAATCTTCATGAACCATAATCAAAGTTTGATTTCACACACAAAATAAGACATTCCAATCCACTGTTCATCTGACCCTGGAGCTGATCGCTGGACATTGCTGGACATTTCTAATATGATGTGTTTTGGCTGCAAGAAATTGTTGTGTTTGCCATTGATGGTTTTGGAATTGTTTGCCCGTTTTTGTTTTTTTTGGGGTTTTTTGGTTAATGGGTCATTGTATGTTTGAATTCAGATTTGTTTGCTTCTTTTTTTTTTTTTTTAATCCTGCATAGAGACTTTGACAAATGGGTCAGTGTTAGAGAAACATTCTGAATTGATTGCCCATTTAACAATGATTATATCTCTTTTCTTTTGTATGTTTCTTTTTCCAGGATTGCCCAATATAGCTATGATTTTACTTCATTTTTTTTTTACATTTCTTTTTTTCAGGTTTCACAAGATTTCTTATGGGAATTTAACTCAAGGATCTTCTCTTTTTTTCTGAGAGTACCCTTAGCCATGGTGTGTACATTGTATGATGTTGACTAGGCTTGGTGCAGAATAAGATAAAAAAAAGAAAATGTAAAAAGCCAGCTCTCCACGGGATATCTTTGCGTCTATTGCACTGAACAACAGGGTTGAAAAATTGTGATCATTTAAGCAAGCTTCACACCTTAATGACAGGGGGATAATCTGCAGTCAGTCTGCTGTGACGAACATCGGCACCCAGTACAGCATCAGGGAATGGGAGGGGGATGAATATATATCTCTGTTTGTGGTTTGGGGCAGTCTTTATCCAAACAACATTGTGGAAAACATTGTTTGCGTAGCGGCCAATCTGTGCATGTTTGCAACCTTACACTGTACACCAGGTAGCAGTATGTAGGCAGTTCAGTCTCGTCGCCTTCAGTCTGAATGACATTTCTTAACGCTCGTGACAGGATACCCGATGGATGGTAACAAATATTTGCACCAGATACTCAGCAAAAGGTTTGTTTTGCTTACATTAGAAAATTGAAAAATCGTTCTATTCTTTTCTTTTGTGTTTTTCCGTCTATTAGTGCCGTTGCCAAGTTGTCTATGTGTTTTGTTTTGAGCTCTTGTCGCTGTTGCCCTATTTTGTTTGGTGCAGTTTCAATTGTTCAATGGGAAATCATCCAGAAATCGTGTGAATAGGAGGTTCTTGCCCTTGGGGTGAGGATAATATAGGATGAGTTTTCTTTAAATAGCACAGGTTACTGGACAAACAAGCCAATGGACAACCCTGGATGACAGACACTTGTGCTAGCAGCAAAGAAAATGACGTATGTCTGTGACACTGACAGAGTGGAACAATTACATCAGATCAGAGATTTAATGTTGAGAGTGTGGCCGAGCATGCTCAAACAAAGGGACATCACTAAGGCACCGCTCCTCACTTTATTTGGTAATGGCTTGTGAGAGTGGTCTGTCTCCTCATATAAGATATGTTTCACTCCACATGTATGGTGTCAATGATGACTTAGACAGAAGTTTGCCAGTGGTAGTATGGATGTACTATCAGTATATCTATGACAATGGACTGATTAAAGTCAAACCTTAGATTTGATATGATTTTTATTTTCAACTTTATCACTGCCTCTGATATTTTTATTTTCAGCCCACTCCAGAGATGTACGCCACTGCCTACAGCCATTACAATCTCAAGCTGAAAGAAATGTGCTACTGGTGCGTTGCTTGTTTGCTTTTTTTTTTTTTTTTTTTTTAACAACCTTCCTTTGTCTTTCATAGACCAGAAACAACCCAAA
>JADBJO010000448.1:420000-427500 GCA_016801955.1 Conus betulinus
TGAGCCTGGCACTGTGATAAAATAAAACCGACTCACCACTGAGGTGGTATGATAGCAACACCCCACTCTGGAGACACCCTCACTATTGAGGTGGTACAACACCCCACTCTGGATGCTCACTCACTACTGAGGTGGTACAACACCCCACTCTGGAGACACACTCACTACTGAGGTGGTACAACACCCCACTCTGGAGACACCCTCGCTATTGAGGTGGTACAACACCCCACTCTGGAGACACCCTCACTACTGAGGTGGTACAACACCCCCACTCTGGAGACACCCTCACTACTGAGGTGGTACAACACCCCACTCTGGAGACACACTCACTACTGAGGCGGTACAACACCCCAGCCCCCACTCTGGATACTCCCTCACTACTGAGGCAGTACAACACCCCACTCTGGAGACACCCTCACTACTGAGGTGGTACAACACCCCAGGCCCACTCTGGATACTCACTCACTACTGAGGCAGTACAACACCCCACTCTGGATGCTCACTCACTACTGAGGTGGTACAACTCCCCACTCTGGATGCTCACTCACTACTGAGGTGGTACAACACCCCACTCTGGATACACCCTCACTACTGAGGTGGTGCAACACCCCACTCTGGAGACAACCTCACTACTGAGGTGGTACAACACCCCACTCTGGAGACACACTCACTACTGAGGTGGTACAACACCCCACTCTAGATAAACACTCACTACTGAGGTGGTACAACACCCCACTCTGGAGACACACTCACTACTGAGGTGGTACAACACCCCACTCTGGATACACACACTCACTACTGAGGTGGTACAACACCCCACTCTGGATACACACTCACTACTGAGGTGGTACAACACCCCACTCTGGATACACACTCACTACTACTGAGGTGGTACAACACCCCACTCTGAATACACACTCACTACTGGGGTGGTACAACACCCCACTCTAGATAAACACTCACTACTGAGGTGGTACAACACCCCACTGTGGAGACACCCTCACTACTGAGGTGGTACAACACCCCACTGTGGAGACACCCTCACTACTGAGGTGGTACAACACCCCACTCTGGATACACACTTGCTACTGAGGTGGTACAACACCCTACTCTGGATACACACTACTGAGGTGGTACAACACCCCACTGTGGATACACACTCACTACTGAGGTGGTACAACACCCCACTCTGGATACACCCTTCACTACTGAGGTGGGTACACACCCCCCACTCTGGATAACACTCACTACTGAGGTGGTACAACACACCCCACTCTGGATACACCCTCACTACTGAGGTGGTACAACACCCTACTCTGGATACACACTCACTACTGAGGTGGTACAACACCCCACTGTGGATACACACTCATTACTGAGGTGGTACAACACCCCACTCTGGATACACCCTCACTACTGAGGTGGTACAACACCCTACTCTGGATACACACTCACTACTGAGGTGGTACAACACCCCACTGTGGATACACACTCATTACTGAGGTGGTACAACACCCCACTCTGGATACACCCTCACTACTGAGGTGGTACAACACCCCACTCTGGATACACCCTCACTACTGAGGTGGTACAACACCCCACTCTGGATACACCCTCACTACTGAGGTGGTGTAACACCCCACTCTGGATACACCCTCACTACTGAGGTGGTACAACACCCCACTCTGGATACACCTCACTACTGAGGTAGTGTAACACCCCACTCTGGATACACCCTCACTACTGAGGTGGTACAACACCCCACTCTGGATACACACTCACTACTGAGGTGGTACAACACCCCACTCTGGATACATGCTCACTACTGAGGTGTTGCAACACCCCACCCTGGATACGCACTCACTACTGAGGTGGTACGATAGCAACACCCCACTCTGGATATGCACTCACACACAGACACTTCTTCTTTCTTCTAAGGAAGAAAGCTGGTAGAGTGGTTAAGACATTTCGCCTGCCAATCCAACCTGTGAGAAGTGTATGGGTTCTAGCCCTGCCTTTCTCGCCCTTTCTTTCCTAGTTTGAATGACAAATCGAACTGAACGTCAAGTCCATCGGATGGGGACTATAAGCGAGTCGGACCTGTGTGCCTTCCTGGCCCCCTGCATATGTTAAAGAAGAACCCACGGCAGTTGAAAATCGAAAAGAGCAGGGGGGTTCCCTGCTGCCCTGGCAAAATTGATGTAGACTGAAGATAGCTGCCTGGTATTTTCTTACCAAGCCACAAAAATTGTCACTTACTGTTATCGTGTGCCCATCGTGTACCGGTGGAAATGGAGGACACGTATAAAAACATCGCATGCATCCTATGTGAGAAACTGGAGGAATAAATGAGGTAAATCGAAAATGAGTGACTGATATTTGAATGGTACAGGAAACGACTGAATGAGCGCCGGTAGACTGCTCTTCTCTTCGGCCAGCCCTACCTGCGTAGGCAGCCCGTTGAGTGAGTGAGGTCGTGTGTTTATTGTAAAGCACTTAGAGCTTGGTCTGTGACCGAGGATAGGCGCTATATAAATACCAGTGTGTAATAATATGATAATAATATTCACTACTGAGGTGGTATGATAGCAATGCCTCACTCTGGATACACGCTGTGCGTCTCAGTTTATGGAAAAGAGAATCATGCCAGAGTTGGATGCTGAACGAGACGAAGGCCAGTACTTCTGAGGGATGGTGGATGATAGTGAGCATGCTGGCTTAAAGATACTACGGTTTTCTTTTCATCGTTTTGTTATGTTCATCTGTGCTGAAGACCGTGAGCTCAGAGACTGTGTGGTGTTTGATTGGTCTCAGAATACCTATGTAGTTTTTTTATTCAGGATTCATGAAAATAGGTTATAAGTACAATCAGGACTGAGAGAAGTGCGGCTTTGAGTGGGTGGCTGTGTTGTAAGAGTGTGGTAGGGGTCATCAGTGACTCTGAGTGTGGTAGGGGTCACCTAGTGCTCCATGTGCTCTGCTCAGACTCAGGCTTGCCTCCATCAACAAACATCAGCCATCAGAATGTGGAGGTGTGAGCAGGAATAGTTTAGGTGTGAAAGTTGGTGTGCCTCATCTGAGAATGGGTGAGAATTCCACCTGTCCTTTCATGATTGTAACTGATGGAGAATGTGCAACGTTGCCAGGAGGAGCCTATCTGCTTGCATAAACTAATGTAATGTAAATATAGGCAACTGTCAATATTATAAGTGAGTGAGCAATAGCCAAATAATCTCACTGTCTCTGTCTCCTGGTCTCTCTCTCTCTCTCTCTCTCTCTCTCTCTCTCTCTCTGCCCACAAATGCACACACACACACTCATGCGCATATGTATACGCATACACATACAATTGAAGTCTGACATTGTATCCAGAACTCTTATTTAGATTATGGTATTGAAACATTTCATGATAATACAGCCACATGATCATTTTGCTTACACACACACACACACACACACACACACACACACACACACACACACACACACACACACACACACACACACTCCCTCTCACACATTCTAAAGATATCTAACATATGGAATTTCTCAACTTTCTGAAACAACTGTAAGGTAGTATATCATTTGAACTTAATTTACGAAAACTTCTATATTTTTTCTCCTCCTAATTCAGTAATCTTGTACAAAATTGTTGCTGAATTGCTAAAGGTACAATTTTACAGTGGACATTTAGATTATGTAATGAAAATCTATCATGTACATGATCATTTTTCTTGCAGGCGTGGGTCAAATACAGAAAAGGGAGGCAAGCCAGTAAGTATGATTACTTTTCTCTGTAGGAATTCAGGTTTTTTTTTTTTTCCTCCTCCTAACTTTTCTCTCTTTTTTTCTCTATAAAAGGTGCTATTCAAACTTGCAAACTGAAATAGAATGTCTCTGAGAAAGTTTAAACAGAAAAATTTAGTGACCAAAGAAGAATAGAAACAGATCAAAGAGAGGGAGGGAGAATGTTTGAGGTTAAACAAATGATGAAATCTAAAATGTTATCAAGATATGGATCGGAAGACATATGTGTACCTAAGCATTGTACTCAGTTTTACTCTAGGCTTAAAGCTGAAATGCAAAAAGTCTTACACAGAGATTATTTTGTAACAAATTCATCGTGCTTAAACATTCTGTGGGTTAGGTCTTGTGGTTGGTTTTGTGTATTTCAACTTATCAGTGAAATCTTGCAGTGCAGGCAAACATCTAATGACTCAACATTGTACGAATCTTTTCAATTCAGTAACATAATGGAGCAAAGAGATTAAATGTATTCAGATATGTGTCGTTCATGGCACCTGTTAAAGCTTGTCAGAACTGCCAGAGACCTTGATACATACTTTGCTCAAACCTGTGCTGATGTGCTGTCGATCCGTGAAGTGTGTTAAGTATACATGGATCTTGGTACCCATCTCTTTACTGTTTTCGTCTCTCAGCATAAATGTATTTGTACCATATATTCATGTTTTACGTGTAATAAATGATTCACAATTGTGTTGAACGAATTCCTTGTCTCGATAGTGAAATTCCAATTGTCCTCCCAGGGTGAAGATGTGGCATTTGTGACACCCCTTATATTTTTGACACACTCACATTATGAACAATGTATGACTAGCAGGTACCTTAACTCATTCTATACCAGCTATTCTCTCCCCTTACTTCCCCCAGAAACTATTTCTATATATATATATTTTTTTAATCATTAAAAAGAAAATGAAAAGACACAGGCTTTTTTTTTTTCAAATTTTGTTTATAAATGATTGAGAAACCACAACAATATAGCAAAGTTATTTTTCTATTTATTTGAAAATATAGTGTGCATGACAAAGAAAATGACATTTTGTGTGTCATGTAAAGATAAGGGTGGTACAAACCCTATGAACAAGAGATTTACATTAACTGGTTTTATGCCCTGAAATTATCAACTGTGTGCAACAATTCAGGGCTTCAGTCACATTGTAACAGTGATTTGTAGTGTTTATTTCACCACGCATGCTTGACGGAGTAGCAGACGACGCCATGTGCCACGTCAGCCAAACGGAGCTGGTGAAGTGGTGTGAAAAATGTCTGCTAATGAGCATTCAGCTTGCAAAGCTTGAGTACCAGTATGTCTGCACTCTAATTACTATTCAGGAGCTATCAGTAACAAGTAGTTTCGTACAAAAGTTTCGCTTACTTTGGAGAAAAATTCCAAACCTTTGGACGGCATATACAGTAGTATACAAAGGTTGTAAACATAAGGACTGGATGTATGGTCCTTAGTATACAAAGGTTGTAAACATAAGGACCGGATATGTGGACCTTACTATACAAAGGTTGTAAACATAAGGACCGGATATGCGGTCCTTGGTATACAAAGGTTGTAAACATAAGGACTGGATATGCGGTCCATAGTATAAAAAGAGTTAACATCTCCTCATCTCCTCTCTATCTGTTCAGTGTCCTTCCAGAAGCTGCAGCATGTGTTCCATGTGTCGATTGGACGTATCATGTTTGAGGCATGGCACAAGCACACACTGGAGGCACGCAAACAGCGGGAGTACTTTGAGGTGAGTGTTGAACACAAGAACCAGACTGCTGCTCTTGAATCTTCCTCAGGGATTTTGTTAATCTTTTTTTCTGTTGCTGGGCAGGCATCAGTATCAGTTTCTGATTGGTTAGTTTAATCTCTGTTTTCTGTTCAGGCTACCATCTTTTATGACACTGCGTGTTTCTTTTCTAAGAATTAGGATTACTAATAAGTCGTTTTCACTTATTATCTGTCCTTTTATTTTTTTCTTTAAAGTTGACTTGTTACACATTCCTTGTGAACCCATCTTTAAGTTCAGAGTTCCTTGCCATTTGATTTTAGGGTTGAAAAAGGATGGTAGAAAAACGGTGTCTTTTGGTTATAAAAGAAAATAAAGAGGATGAGGAAAGGGACTGATACTTCCAAAGATAGATATGGAAGTATTTGTTTTGAATAAACATGTAAAATTTTTTGAAGTTTGCATGAGCAAGGATGCTTGCCAGTGGATAAGTGACACTCTAGAATTTGTTCATGTTTTACTGGCCATGGTTAACGACTTTGGACGCATGATTTCTGTCGGCTGATGTGCATCGAAAGAGCGTGCACCGGCTGTGTTCATGACCTGTTTGCCTGTGTTTTCTCTGCACCACAGCTTAATCGGGTTAGTTTTCACGTCCCTCATGATGTTAAGGGGTATATACACTTTTCCTTTCTCCCGCCGGGCAGGTGGCCAGACAACTAACAGCACTGACTCGCTTCTCTGTTTTTTGTTTGTTTTTTCCTTTTCCGTCTCGGCTTTCTCGTTTGCTGGTTTGTTTGTTTGTTTGTGTCCCTTCGTGTGTCCTCTTCCCAGCCTCCCACCAAAAGTTGTCACCCCCTGTCCTTTCCTTTTCCTGTGAAGCTGTCACCATCACTGAAGTTGAGGCAGTTGGTTCTCATTTTACATCTACATTCAATGGTATCCCTTTCATTTCTGCACCATCCCATGTAACCTCCTCTCAGTTGTGGACCATCTGCATCATCAAAATTACTTTATCATTACCACTTTTACTCATTCCCTATCATCATTATTACCATAGCATCACTGTTTGTACCTCTGTTCCAGCACCCAGTTACTTTCCCCCATAATTGTTATTAACTTACCATTAGCATCATTACCCAACAATCATGATTGTAAATTGCCTGTTGCCATCTCACCCCTTCATCATCACCATTACTGTGTTCCCCATCACCATTATCATGTTCCCTATCACCATATCGTGTTCCCCATCACCATTATCATGTTCCCTATCACCATTATCATGTTCCCTATCACCATTATCATGTTCCCCATCACCATTATCGTGTTCCCCATCACCATTATCATGTTCCCTATCACCATTATCATGTTCCCTATCACCATGATCATGTTCCCTATCACCATTATCATGTTCCCTATCACCATGATCATGTTCCCTATCACCATTATCATGTTCCCCATCACCATTATCATGTTCCCTATCACCATTATCGTGTTCCCTATCACCATTATCATGTTCCCCATCACCATTATCATGTTCCCCATCACCATTATCATGTTCCCCATCACCATTATCGTGTTCCCCATCACCATTATCATGTTCCCCATCACCATTATCATGGTTCCCTATCACCATTATCATGTTCCCCATCACCATTATCATGTTCCCTATCACCATTATCGTGTTCCCCATCACCATTATTGTGTTCCCCATCACCATTATCGTGTTCCCCATCACCATTTTCATGTTCCCCATCACCATTATCATGTCCCCATCACAATTATTACCTTACCATCACACTTGAATCCTTTCTCCACCATTATTATTTTCCCTATCATCATTTTCACCCCTTGCATTCACCAGTTTTTGTCATTTTCTCAAGATCATTATTCCCTTAGTGTGACCATTGTGACCTTTTCCATTGTCATTATTACATTGCCATCACTCTGTGTTCTATTTCCCCACCAC
>JADBJO010000448.1:432500-480000 GCA_016801955.1 Conus betulinus
CCTTCTTTCTTCTTTACCACTCTGATAAACACCTGCCCAGACATTTTTTAAAAAAGTGTTTGGGGTTAGTGATGGGAAGGTCTCCTTAGTAAGAGGGGAATCTGGAACAGTAAGATAACGAGAGAAAATCTCTCGCAGAAAAGCAAGCGGAGGAATTTAAGGAGAGGTTTTCAATGTGGTGGCATTGTCTCTTAAAAAAAAAAATCCCCCAAACAAACTCGGCCCTTGGTTTGAACCTGCGTGTACTGCTTGTCGATAATCCAGACAGGTGTGCAGGCCCACACCCTCCCAGCCGCCTCCCCCTTCCCTCCCCTGAACTGACTGTGTGTTATTTATGTGTACTTGTGTATTTATTTATGTGTACTGATGTTTGATTGGAGAAGAATGTGTATGGACCTGTCCCATATGTTTCATGTGGGATTATCAGCGTGTAGCATTGCACTGGACTTTAACTTGATCACATTGTTGTTGTTGTTGTTTAACTGGATGGTTTCGTGATAAGTTAAAACATTCTAACGACACAGTTGAAGGTTGCAGTGATTTTTCACAGGTGGTTGTGTTAGCATGTGCATTTAAACTGAAGAGAAGTGTATGTGTATGTCTGTGTATGAGTGTGTGTGAGTGTTGACATGGCTCCTGCATGCGTGTGTTTCCCCTCTTTCTCAATTTCTCTGCCTTTCTCTCTGACTGCCCATATCACCCAATGCCTTTCTCTTTGACTGTTCTCATCACCCATTGCCTTTCTCTGACTGTCCACATCACCCATTGCCTTTCTCTCTGACTGTCTGTATCACCCATTGCCTTTCTCTCTGACTGTCTGTATCACCCATGCCTTTCTCTCTGACTGTCTATATCACCCATTGCCTTTCTCTCTGACTGTCTATGTCACCCATCGCTTTCTCTCTGACTGTCTGTATCACCCATTGCCTTTCTCTCTGACTGTCTGTATCACCCATTGCCTTTCTCTCTGACTGCCCATATCACCTATTGCCTTTCTCTCTGACTGTCCACATCACCCATTGCCTTTCTCTCTGACTGTCCACATCACCCATTGCCTTTCTCTCTGACTGTCTACATCACCCATTGCCTTTCTGCCTGACTGTCCACATCACCCATTGCTTTCTCTCTCTGACTGTCTACATCACCCATTGCCTTTCTCTCTCTGACTGTCTGTATCACCCATTGCCTTTCTCTCTGACTGTCTACATCACCCATTGCCTTTCTGTCTGACTGTCCACATCACCCATTGCCTTTCTCTCTGACTGTCTATATCACCCATTGCCTTTCTCTCTGACTGTCTATATCACCATTGCCTTTCTGTCTGACTGTCTACATCACCCATTGCCTTTCTCTCTGACTGTCTGTATCACCCATTGCCTTTCTCTCTCTGACTGTCTGCATCACCCATTGCCTTTCTCTCTGACTGTCCACATCACCCATCGCCTTTCTCTCTGACTGTCTATATCACCCATTACCCTTTCTTTCTGACTGTCTATATCACCCATTGCCTTTCTCTCTGACTGTCTATATCACCCATTACCTTTCTCTCTGACTGTCTATATCACCCATTGCCTTTCTCTCTGACTGTCTGCATCACCCATTACCTTTCTCTCTGACTGTCTGTATCACCCATTGCCTTTCTCTCTGACTGTCCACATCACCCATTGCCTTTCTCTCTGACTGTCCACATCACCCATTGCCTTTCTCGCTGACTGTCTGTATCACCCATGCCTTTCTGTCTGACTGTCTCCACATCACCCATTGCCTTTCTCTCTGACTGTCTACATCACCCATTGCCTTTCTCTCTGACTGTCTATATCACCCATTGCCTTTCTCTCTGACTGTCCACATCACCCATTGCCTCTCTCTCTGACTGTCTATATCACCCATTGCCTTTCTCTCTGACTGTCCACATCACCCATTTGCCTTTCTCTCTGACTGTCCACATCACCCATTGCCTTTCTCTTTGACTGTCTATATCACCCATTGCCTTTCTCTCTGACTGTCCACATCACCCATTGCCTTTCTCTCTGACTGTCTACATCACCCATTGCCTTTCTCTCTGACTGTCTGTATCACCCATTGCCTTTCTCTCTGACTGTCTATATCACCCATTGCCTTTCTCTCTGACTGTCTACATCACCCATTGCCTTTCTCTCTGACTGTCTATATCACCCATTGCCTTTCTGTCTGACTGTCCACATCACCCGTTGCCTTTCTCTCTGACTGTCTAGATCACCCATTGCCTTTCTCTCTGACTGTCTACATCACCCATTGCCTTTCTCTCTCTGACTGTCTAGATCACCCATTGCCTTTCTCTCTGACTGTCTGTATCACCCATTGCCTTTCTCTCTGACTGTCTACATCACCCATTGCCTTTCTCTCTCTGACTGTCCACATCACCCATTGCCTTTCTCTCTGACTGTCTAGATATCACCCATACCTTTTCTCTCTGACTGTCCACATCACCCATTGCCTTTCTCTCGTGACTGTCTATATCACCCATTGCCTTTCTCTCTGACTGTCTATATCACCCATTGCCTTTTTCTCTCGTACTGTCTATATCACCCATTGCCTTTCTCTCGTACTGTCTATATCACCCATTGCCTTTCCATGTTTGCGCTGCCTATCACACATCCCACCTTCCTCTCACTCTTCCTCATCCCTGCCCTTGCTGTTTCCCAACTTGCGCTCTCTCCTTTACCTCTCTTTCCCTCTCCTGCATGCACAAGCAAACAGGCATATGGCCCTTTGCGGTCGGCTGGGCTATAAGCAACATTATCTTATCTTACCTAAGCAAAAGGCTTTGCCTTTTCTTTCAGATCATTTTGAAAAAGCAAACCTGTTATTTATAATATTCATAGCACATTGAATTAATGTTACATACCAGCAATGTAGCCTAGAAAAAGTTAGGTCCTGAAAGGAAAAAATGACTGAAAAGTGAGAAGTGACAGGAATTCTTTAAAAGGGATTTTAAAAGTCATTGGATTGAAGAATTCACACTGCAAACACTTAGACAAGTTTTAATTTTTGTTTTTACAGAGTCTTTTAATCAAATTTTTAAGGGCTATCAGCACTTTCTCTGAATATCTTCACCCCCAAGAGAGGACGCACAGGTGATGCAGAACCGTTCCTTTAGAGTTGTGTCCACTTAGTGTACAGTATTTCATATTTGCTTAAAGTTCCTGATGAAGAGGAGCTAAAGCTAAGATGCTGGAGTGTAGGAGAACAGTGTCTTTGGGGGGCAGGACTGTTTTTGAGCACCCACAGGGTGTGTTCTCCTTCTGGGGAGACTGCACAGTGCTAAAGAAGCACCTGGCTCAGACGGAGAGCACCCACAGGTGTGAGACTGGGGAGACTGCACAGTGCTGAAGAAGCACCTGGCTCAGATGGAGAGCACCCACAGGTGTGTTCTCCTTCTGGGGAGACTGCACAGTGCTGAAGAAGCACCTGGCTCAGACGGAGAGCACCCACAGGTGTGTTCTCCTTCTGGGGAGACTGCAAGTGCTGAAGAGGCACCTGGCTCAGACGGAGAGCACCCACAGGTGTGTTCTTCTGGGGAGACTGCACAGTGCTGAAGAAGCACCTGGCTCCGAGGGAGAGCTGGTGATCCTTAGACAGGCTTAGTCTCTGCCAGTCTGCTGTCCTTCAGTGCCTGATTTTGTTCATTTTGTTAAATCTCCCAGAACTGGAAGATGATCTACACTGAATTTTCCCTGCTGTTCACTTGTTAGGTGTAGAACATGTATTTTGTTCTCATTCCCTCTTCATCTTATCAATTTCAGCTGCTCAGTTCTCTTATCTTCTGGTACTAATTGATTACGCAAGAACAGTCTGTCACTAACAGAATAATGAAGAACAGAAAAGTAGAGATTGTTGCATGCAATTGATACAGTCTTTCCTGTTTAAGTTTGCAAAAATGAAGCTGTCCAACACTCTATCACTTTAAACAAAAATCAGAATTTTTTTTATATCTTAGAGAAAGTAGGTGCAATGAGTTAAGGGAACATTCTCCATTCTTTTTCATTCAGTCAATTGTTTGTTAGCAAACTGAGAGTAAAATTTTGAATCTCAGTCACTGAAATCAAAGACATAAGAATGGAAGGAAGGAGAGAAGAATTTAAGTGGACAAAACATATCAACTCAAAAATAACAGCACACAGCCATAGAAACAAGTGGTGAACAATTAGCAGGAAGAAGAAAATTCTGATACTTTGAACATACATGTCACATGGTGCTTGTCATTCTCCAGCTCACTTTCCACTCAAAATTCTTATCACCACACATACTGTGTCTCTCTCTCTCTCTCTCTCTCTCTCTCTCTCTAGCTTTTTGGAGTGCATGGAGTGTTTTGAGTTTGTCAGCAAGAGATAAGCAGAACACTTTTATATTACTAAGCAACTTGTGTGTGTGTGTGTGTGTGTGTGTGTGTGTGTGTGTCACAGCTTGTGTGTGTGTGTGTGTGTGTGTGTGTGTGTGTGTGTGTGTGTGTGTGTGTCACAGCTTGTGTGTGTGTGTGTGTGTGTGTGTGTGTGTGTGTGTGTGTGTGTGTTTGTCACAGCTTGTGTGTGTGTGTGTGTGTGTGTGTGTGTGTGTGTGTGTGTGTGTGTGTGTACACGCCTTCCTTTCTCATTAGTTGTTGCTTTGGCAGTCTCTTAAGGTCATAGATTTACTGTGGGGGCAATATTCACCAGTGTTTAGCAGACAGGTCCAGTTGTACAGTCTCTTAAACATTTTCCAGTTCAAGAACCACGGCGCTCTTTGGTTAGTTAGCAAGTGTTGGGCATTTATTTTCATTTCACTTTTGCTTGTTGATCTTAATTCTTTCGGCATTTTAAAAAAGTGTGTCAGTTTGTTCTGCTTTTGAAGGTTGTTTCATTGATGTTGGCCTGCATTTATTAATACTTGTAGATAGACAACAGGTAAAAATGAAGTTTGCTTTGAAACGTTCTTTGTTTGGAGACTATGTATGTACACATTAATGCATTTTTAGAAATATTGACATATTTGTTAGTTATTTTGTTATGATGAAGATCTCTGTGAAAATTGTTATGCATGTAAAAAAAAATTAAAATATTGTTGTAAGTTTAGCAGAAGATAGAAAATATGTCTTTCTTTTGATTGTAATTTTGTTCAACAAAGGAAAGAATTTCTGGGATTGAAACTAATTTTGCTTTTGTTTCTGTTTTTTTTTGTTGATTTTGGTTATATTTTCTAGCTTCTTTTAATTGCTTTATTTTCTTTTGGATTTATTGTCTTTGCGAGTCATTCTTTTTATTTTAATGGTGAAACCTCCCCTCTTTCAGACCTCCTCTCCCCCCCCCCCCCATACCCCCAGTTTCTCACTCTTAATATTAAAAGGTGTTTGAATATTCAAAGATTTGAATAATGATGTGTGTGTGTGTGTGTGTGTGTGTGTGTGTGTGTGTGTGTGTGTGTGTGTGTGTATGTGGGTGAAAGTGTGTAATGATAATAATGAAAATGAGTGTGTGCACAAATAATGTAATGATAATAATGAAAATGAGTGTGTGCACACATGTTTGGGTGTGTGTGTGTGTGTGTGTGTGTGTGTGTGTGTGTGTGTGTGTGTGTGTGTGTGTGTGTGTGTGTGTGTGTGCACAAGCATGCATATGTGCATGAGTGTGTGTGAGTGTGTTTTTGTATATTTGTACTTCATTGGTGTTGTTCTGTGTGTGTGTGTGTGTGTGTGTGTGTATGTGTGTGTGTGTGTGTGCACATGCATGAATAATTATATATGTGTTTGTGTCGACAAAGGCTGTTTATATATGTGAATGTTTAAGCACAAGATAAGGGGTCATACATAGCCCTTCCCCCTCCTTCTCACCATCAGCACCCCTCCCCCCCCCCCCCCCCCCCACTCTAAAAAATAAATCTTTGAAAGAGAAGGATAAAGAGAGAGAGAGAGAGAGAGAGAGAAAGAGTTGAATATTCCCATTTCCTCAGAATATTGTGAAAGAATTAATAGCGAAGGGAATTGCTTGATTTGTGTTGCCCTTTTCATTCTCAACAATTGTGGTGTTAATCATATAGCTCTCTTTGTTCCCTTTTCATCCCAGTCAACAGTGTGGCGTGTGTTGATGGCCGAACATGATGAACGGCCTTTGTTATCACAGCCACCACTAGAGTTGACCCGTGACCTAGAAAAAAAAGGGAAAAAAAAAATCACCCTGTTCAGACAAGATTGTTATTTTAATTTGAGTCCTGATATCTCTCTCGATCTTCCTGTATTGGCAGTGGAAGGCAGGAAAGATTGAGGTTGGAAGGACGTCTGACAGGATTTTTGGTACAGGTTATGTGATTTGTTTCATGTTCTTGTGGGGACTTAGGTGTTTCCTTGTGATGGAAGCAGGTGGTCTTGACCTGACATGGCTGGCTGCCATCTTGGTGTGTGTGTGTGTGTGTGTGTGTGTGTGTGTGTGTGTGTGTGTGTGTTAGAATCATTGAACTGAAGCAGACTGAAACCCATGTAAGCGTTCAGTTTGATCTCTGAAGGATTTTTGTTGTTGTTGTTTGTTTGGAGTGATTCTGAGTTCAGTTTGTTTCTGGTTGAATTTGAAGGTTGGTTTGGGGCTGGATTTTTGTTGTTATCATTGTTGACTATCTTTTTTGAAAGATAAATTTTATGTGTCTGTTCTTGTTACTACTGTGTGTCTAGATAAATGTGTGCATTAAAGGGGTGAAGGTGGTGAATTATCTCCCTTAATTCCATGGGTAAAGTGGTAACATTTTGAATTAAATGAAGAATCTCATCTCATCTCTTTCTCTCTCTCTGTCTCTCTGTCTCTGTCTCTGTCTGTCTGTCTGTCTGTCTGTCTCTCTCTCTCTCTCTCTCTCTCTCTCTCTCTCTCTCTCTCTCTCTCTCTCTCTCTCTTGTCTCTCTCTTTCTTCTTCTCTTCTCTCTCTCTCTCTCTCTCTCTCTCTCTCTCTCTCTCTCTCTCCCCCCCCCCCTCTCTCTCTCTGTCAGTCTCGCTCTCCCTTCCTCTACCTCAACCTTTCCTTCCCTCTCTCTCTGTCTTTTTTTTTTTTTTTTTTGTTTAATGGCAGCAGTCGTTCTTCCCTCCTTACCAGAACTGAATAATCCTGTCCATCAGTACTTGAAACATTGAAACCTGAATGTTCAACCATAGGAGGACATGAAGATGAAATCAATGAAAATGATTCGTAATTAACATAGCGAAGATTAGAAGATTCTTAACCATTTAGAATAAACAGTGTCAGTGTAGTGAATTATTTTTTTTTTCATTAATCATTCAGAAATATTTTAACAGCCAAGACTGTTCTGTAAATATAAGCGATAGAATATGCATTACTTCCATTTGTATGATTGTTGTTGCTGTAATGACTTTATTGTAATTCCCAGTTGTTAATTGCAGTTGTATTGTTGTGATTTTTTGTTTGTTTGTTTTGTTTAGTTTGTTTGCAAAATTTGCTTCTGTGGTAGTTCTCTTTTTAACAATCCCCCCCCCCCCCCCCCCCCTTCTCACCCTTATCCCATTTTATTTATGTTAGAATGCTGTTTTTTTTTTTTTTTTTTTTCATTCTTCTCAAACCAGGCAAGATATTTTGCCCAACTTTGCTATTTAAAAAAAATATTTTTTAGCGCTTGTGCAAGTGTGTGTGTGTGTGTGTGTGTGTGTGTGTGTGTGTGTGTGTGTGTGTGTGTGTGTGTGTGTGTGTGTGTGTGTGTGTGTGTGTAAATGCATGTGAGTTAATGTGTGTGTAAATGAGTGTGTGTGTGTGTGTGTGTGTGTGTGTGTGTGTGTGTGTGTGTGTGTTGTAAAGAAAGATAAGCAGTTGAGCAGGAATATTATGTCTCATTTTTCAGTAAGTGTATGGTATAAGAACTACCGTAAAATGTCTGCAAAGATAACCACCATAAAACATCAGCAAAGTACCATAGGTAGTAGTTGAATAGGAATATCATGGGTCTCATTGTTCATTGCTCATTGCTCACTGGCCTATGGCAGTATGACTGCAGTAGTACAGATACATGTATAGTTACAGTCCGATAGACCTGAATACTTGAGAGTTCTCACAAAAGACTTGCAATGTCTGGGGAAAAAAAAAAATGAAATGTTGGTACCTGGTAAAACATTGAAAGAATCAGAAAAACATGTGAAAGAGTAAAACAGTTCATGTTGTTACACTCATAGCACGTATACTTATGTTTTGTAAGAAAATCCAAGAATGGTATATGGCCTGTAAAAGCAATCTTTTTATTTTTGAATCCACAGTCGCATACATTTTGGTTCTTGATTGTATTTCTGGTTCACTGACTTATTTTGCATTATTTCACACAGGTGTTAAAATTTGTTCATGTCTTTCTGATCAGAGACTTGAGCGCGGGGGAGAACATGGAGGATGAAGATCTGTTTGGACAAGGGACGGGGGAGGCACGAGACAGCGTCTCCACTCTGCCCAAGAAAATAGCAGTGCAGGTAGGACCCTCTGCGAACAAAGTGACTGAAAAGTCACAGCAGTGCTTGTTGTTGATGGAATGTTTGTCCTGTGAGACATGACTGAAAAGTCACAGCAGCATTTGTTGTTGATGGAATGTTGATGGAATGTTTTGTCCTGTGAGACATGACTGAAAAGTCACAGCAGTGCTTGTTGTTGATGGAATGTTTGTCCTGTGAGACATGACTGAAAAGTCACAGCAGTGCTTGTTTTGACAGAATGTTTGTCCTGTGAGACGTGATTGAAAAGTCACAGCAGTGCTTGTTGTTGATGGAATGTTTGTCCTGTGAGACGTGACTGAAAAGTCACAGCAGTGCTTGTTGTTGATGGAATGTTTGTCCTGTGAGACATGACTGAAAAGTCACAGCAGTGTTTGTTGTTGATGGAATGTTTGTCCTGTGAGACATGACTGAAAAGTCACAGCAGTGTTTGTTGTTGATGGAATGTTTGTCCTGTGAGACATGACTGAAAAGTCACAGCAGTGTTTGTTGTTGATTGTTTTGATGACTGAAAAGTGCAGTGTCCTGTGATGGAATGTTTGTCCTGTGAGACGTGACTGAAAAGTCACAGCAGTGTGTTGTTGTTGATGGAATGTTTGTCCTGTGAGACATGATTGAAAAGTCACAGCAGTGTTTGTTGTTGATGGAATGTTTGTCTGTGAGACATGACTGAAAAGTCACAGCAGTGTTTGTTGTTGATGGAATGTTTGTCCTGTGAGACATGACTGAAAAGTCACAGCAGGCTTGTTGTTGATGAATGTTTGTCCTGTGAGACATGACTGAAAGTCACAGCAGTGCTTGTTGTTTGATGGAATGTTTGTCCTGTGAGACATGACTGAAAAGTCACAGCAGTGTGGAATGTTTTCCTGTTGATGGAATGTTTGTCCTGTGAGACATGACTGAAAAGTCACAGCAGTGCTTGTTGTTGATGGAATGTTTGTCCTGTGAGACATGACTGAAAAGTCACAGCAGTGTATTTGTTGATGGAATGTTTGTCCTGTGAGACATGACTGAAAAGTCACAGCAGTGCTTGTTGTTGATGGAATGTTTGTCCTGTGAGGCATGATTGAAAAGTCACAGCAGTGTTTGTTGTTGATGGAATGTTTGTCCTGTGAGACATGACTGAAAAGTCACAGCAGTGCTTGTTGTTGATGGAATGTTTGTCCTGTGAGACATGATTGAAAAGTCACAGCAGTGTTTGTTGTTGATGGAATGTTTGTCCTGTGAGACATGATTGAAAAGTCACAGCAGTGTGTTTGTTGTTGATGGAATGTTTGTCCTGTGAGACATGATTGAAAAGTCACAGCAGTGCTTGTTGATGGAATGTTTGTCCTGTGAGACATGACTGAAAAGTCACAGCAGTGTGTTTGTTGTTGGTGGAATGTTTGTCCTGTGAGACATGATTGAAAAGTCACAGCAGTGCTTGTTGTTGATGGAATGTTTGTCCTGTGAGACATGATTGAAAAGTCACAGCAGTGCTTGTTTGTTGATGGAATGTTTGCAGTGCTGTGAGACATTGACTGACATGACTGAAAAGTCACAGCAGTGCTTGTTGTTGATGGAATGTTTGTGCTGTGAGACATGATTTGAAAAGTCACAGCAGTGCTTGTTGTTGATGGAATGTTTGTGCTGTGAGACATGACTGAAAAGTCACAGCAGTGCTTGTTGTTGATGTAATGTTTGTCCTGTGAGGGCATGATTCTTCTCCATAAGCAGCATGCTTGTCATCACCTTAACATCCCGGAACTACAAGACAGCAAGCTGAGTCTTCCTCTGACTGCAGAACAGCAAATTAGGCAAAATAAAAAGTCACATCAACATCTTCAGACAGTACACAGAGAATTAAATATGTACAGACCTGTATATGTACAGATGTACAGATATGTACAGTCTTGAATGGATCCTATAATCTGTGACTGCATTTGTGTCTGAACCTCGCCATCTAACTAAAACACACACAATCAAAAATATATGTGTAAACATCACACAAACCATGTCAGCATTAATGTTTGAATCCCCTCTCTGTGAATATCACAGAAAGAAGCTTATATGTGAGTTCAAGATGTCAGAATTAATGTTAATGTTATTGTCCATGCCTCCTGTGTGTGAAGAACACAGACGATCAGTGTGTATGCTGATGATCTACATCAGTATTAATGTGTGTGAGTGTTTGTGTGTGTGTGTGAATGTGTGTGTGTGTGTGTGTGTGTGTGTGTGTGTGTGTGTGTGTGTGTGTGTGTGTGTGTGTGTGTGTGTGCCTGTATTGTGTGTGTGTGTAAGTGTACGTGTATGTGTGTATGTGTGTGTGTGTGTAAGTGTAAGTGTATGTGTGTGTGTGTGTGTGTTGTGTGTGTGTGTGTGTGTGTGTGTGTGTGCCCGCATACGTGTATGCATGCGCATGTGTGTGTATATATTTGTGCCGCAAGCATGTAATTTGTGTGCATTTTTTACCTCTATGGCTGTGAAGTACATTTCTGCTCAGGCTGTAGAAAGGTGAGACAGTGTGCCCCATGTGCCTGTTGAAGTGATGGAGGACATTGGTGTGCAGATCTTCAGCTATGTGGATCTGAAGGACCTGGCCAACTGTGCCTGTGTCTGCCGCTCCTGGAAGGTCATCACGCAGTCCAGCTTCGTCTGGTGCCGGGTATGTGGCATGCAATGCCTTGACTGTGCATGTCTGTGTTTACATCTATATACTTCACTTCAACTTTGTCTGTTTTTTTGTCAGGTGCAGATCAAGAATTCAGTTGGACCTCCTTCCCATACCCCTCCTGCTTTCCCAAATCCCAATAAAAACAAACAAGCAAGCAAACCAGTAGTCCTTAACCAGCATACTCCAAGGACGAAAAAAAAAAACTTGAAAATGTGTCATCAGGACAATATTGCAGATAATAATAATAATAATAATAATAAGGTTAATTTATATAGCGCCTGTTCTCTAAAAATTAGGGCTCAAAGCGCTTTACATAACTAACAACCCCCCCCCCCCCCAAACACACACACACACACACACACACACACACACACACACACACACACACACACACACACACACACACACAAGAACTTTTTACGGATTGTGCACTTTGCCCATTACCCTGTTCAAGAACTTTTTAGTCATTTCAGTACCTGTTAATGGTTTTTTTTTTTTTTTTTGTTAACTCCTTGTTGTTG
The DNA here is from genome assembly GCA_016801955.1 of Conus betulinus. NCBI lineage: Eukaryota > Metazoa > Mollusca > Gastropoda > Neogastropoda > Conidae > Conus > Conus betulinus. The sequence continues at coordinate 444,152 of JADBJO010000448.1, forward strand.
TTGTGTTAACTCCTATATATATATATATATATATACCCAGATCCCTCACTATTAGAGAACAATTCCTAAGTTCAGTAAATTGTTTGATACCAATAGAAAGAATCTACTTACAAAATCATATGCCTTTTGTGTATAATTTTTAAAATATGTCAGACCTGCGCATTGGGCATGTAACCAGAAATACCATTTACAAAGTCAGTGTGGATGTCTGCCTTCTCAAATGTGTACAGTATGTAAAATTGCTTGTGTGCTGCACACACACACACACACACACACACACACACACAAACACACATTTACACACACACACACACACATGTGTACAGTATGTAAAATTGTATGTACGAACACGCAGAACAAACACCACACACACACACACACACACACACACACACACACCACACACACACACACACACACACACACATGTCTGCCTTCTCAAATGTGTACAGTATGTAAAATTGCTTGTGTGCTGCACACACACACACACACACATGCACACACACACCTGCGCACACACACACACACACACACACACACACACACACACACACACAAACACACACACACACACACACACACACACACACACACACACACACACACACACACACACACACACACACACACACACACAATGTGTTGTTGATTTTATACTTCATTTTTGGAATTCACATTTTCATTTTGCAGATGAATTTCTATGAAGTCCACAAAAGTAAGTTTTCAGTACATGTTATTTCTTGCTGAAGGAAACCAATTTTAGATTTGGAATGAAAGATTTGGTACATGTGTTTGTATACTTGTACTTCATTGGTGCTGTTCTCTGTGTGCCTGTGTGTGTGTGTGTGTGTGTGTGTGTGTGTGTGTGTGTGTGTGTGTGTGTGTGTGTGTGTGAAAAATGTGTGTATGTGTACACACACACACACACACACACAACACACATAATAAGTGTGTCTGTGTGTGTGAGGGGAAGACAGAGAAAGTGTGTGTGTGTGTGTGTGTGTGTGTGTGTGTGTGTGTGTGTGAGGGGGAGAGAGAGAAAGTGTGTGTGTGTGTGTGTGTGTGAGGGGGGGAGAGAGAAATTGTGTGTGTGTGTGTGTGTGAGGGGGGGAGAGAGAAAGTGTGTGTGTGTGTGTGTGACGGGGAGAGAGAGAAAGTGTGTGTGTGTGTGTGTGAGGGGGAGAGAGAGAAAGTGTGTGTGTGAGGGGGAGAGAGAGAAAGTGTGTGTGTGTGTGTGTGTGAGGGGGAGAGAAAGTGTGTGTGTGAGGGGGAGAGAGAGAAAGTGTGTGAGAGAGTGTGTGTGTGTGTGAGGGGAGAGAGAGAGAAAGTGTGTGTGCATGTGTGAGGGGGGAGAGAACAAGAACAAGAATAAATTTTATTCTTCAGGCCACCAGCCCCTAGAATGGGGTCAAACAAATCACATATCTCGGCAATCTTGGAAAAAGACGAAAACAAAACAACAACAAAAGTATGAAGTTGATCTAACTTATGCCCTATGTAATGCATGACCGCATTCTTATTGATTTTCTCTTAATTAAACTTTCCATGAAATCCAGTCTTATCTTCAAAGCATTACAAAGGAACATGCACAGCCTACAGATTTTCCAGAGTCATTTTGTAATATATTAATGAATGGCTGATCATTGTGTGTTTTCTGTGTGTGTAAAATACAATGGTTTATAACATGCTCCTGTCTCTAATACATTGCACATTTTGCACAGAAAATCTTCATTGTTCTTAAACGTTCTGCAGAAAAATGAACCATTGATTGGCAACAAACCCAGTGGGAGCTTAGTCAAGCAGTTACTGAAGCATTTTTTATCCATATATTCGAAATACCATTCACAAGCAAAGTTTTCTTGTGTTTCCGTCAGAAATGAGTGAGGGGGAGAAAGAGAAAGAGTGTGTGCGTGTGTGAGGGGGAAGGAGAGAAAGTGTGTGTGTGTATGTGTGTGTGCACCTGCATGTGACATGTGTGAGGCTTTATCTATTGATGTGTGTGAGTACTTTGAATGGGTCCAGTGTGTGTCACATAGTGTGTGTGTTCAGAATGGTTACCATCACGTGCTCCCCACCTTTTCCAGCTAACGATCATTCCTTCTGTTGTGTTGGCTTTCCCCAAGGATTTAACCGTTGACTTCGTTTGGCTTTACTGAACTTGGTACAGTAACAGAACGTTCACCACACTCCATGTTTGTCACTAACACCTTGTTCAGTTAGCAGTCCTGTGCGTCTCTAAGACTGCATCATAGCTGCCAACCCTCCCGATAATTTTTCTGGAATTTTCCTGATTTCGAAATTATTCCCAGAACCCAAATTTAGAAACAAAACAACAACAAAAAAATTCAAAATTTTTTGTTTGAAAATATGGGGTTGGGGGGTTCATTTTTGAATGGGAATAGTAAAGCACTCTAGATTAAAGCGCAGATGATGTTATATGTTGATGTTGGCAATCGTATGTATGGAATATGCATTTCTTTTTGTCAACTGAAACCTAAGGTGGTTAGAAATGCTTTCTGCTGAAAGCAAAGCTGCCCCTCTTTGCTGCACCTAACCCTGTCCTCCCCTGGTTCCCTCATTGTGACTGCAGGCAGTTGGCAGTAATGCTGCACGATGAAGACACAGGCTGTGCATGCTTCACATCAGCAGAACCAACATGTTCTGAAAGTTCTGTTCTTTTACAGTGTAGCAGCGAAGAGTTTGCTGAGTTGGCTGCATGTTGGTGGTGAATTAGGAAGTGAAAACACTTTGAGGTGAACTCCGACACATTTCTGAGGTCACTATTTTATGAGTAGCTCTGGTCGACTCTGGTGTGTGTGTGTGTGTGTGTGTGTGTGTGTGTGTGTGTGTGCATGCACATGTGTATGTGTAAGTGTGAATATGCATGTGTGTATGCACCTATATGCAGAAGCATTTTGTAATTCATTGTAACTGCACTTGTGTGTGTGTGTGCTTACGCATGTGTGCTCATGTTCAGAACATTTTGTTTTGTGATTCATTGCGACTGTGTGTTTTGTTTTTGCTCGTTACTGTCAATTTTAATCTTTCTACATGCAAGTACTCTGATCATTAAGGAGATGAGGTGCAAGACATTTTCTGTTGAAAGGATAAAGGTCATGCTAACCGCTGAATGGCATGTCATGTAGTATCTTCTGTGTTGACAGTACTTTTCATTCTCTTTGTATTCCTTCATTTGTCTTTCTTTCTTTTTTTTTCTATTTGTATGTTAGTTTGTGTTCATTATAAATAAAAGGCAGATATCAGAATAATGTCATAATCTCTTCCATAAAGCAGTCAACCAGCTCAAACCTGGCCATTCTCTTTTACAGTCTGCTTTCTTGATAGGCAGAAAAGACAGAAAGAATAACAACAAACCAACAAGAAACAGTGACAGTTTGTCTGTGTCATCTGCATTCATTCTCAAGGAGAGCAACAACAAACAAGAAAGTTAACAGCTTGTCGGAGTCATCTGCATATTGTTTTCAAGTTATCCGAAAAGTAACAGCTTGTTGAGTTTGTCTGTATTTGTTTTCAAATTGTCTTGTTTTGGAAACCATTTTAAACCAGACTTTGGTGAGTTCCTCTTTGTATTGCATCATCTGAAATGACAGTTGAGAACCAACCAAAGAAAAGGTTTGAAATATGTCAAAACAAGTGATCTTATCAGGTCCCAGTCTGGTTTGCTCTTTTCCTTTGGTCGTTTACTCTGGTGTGACACATCACCTGCTGCTTCATGTTTTCTGCGTTACTGTTTCAGACCAGATAAAAATGAAAAAAGGAAAAAAAAAAGAAAGCACCTTCCCATTGGTATTGATGTGTGATTTGTGTCCAGGCTAGCGCAGAAATGCTTGACTGTGCAGTTTTTCCACACACGTAGCCGACTGCTGTGCATGTATCGGATATTTCAGTATTCTGGTGGTGCTGCGTTATCTTCTTGTTATGGAACACTGCTGTACAAGAGTGGTCTGTCAACTTAGGTTTGAATGAGAAATAATATTTGTAAGATCATATGTGGATGAGAGACTGAAGTGTGCTGCTTTGTGTAAGGTTTGTATGCATTGTCCAATATTTCACCAGAACATGGATGTGTAGAAACTTTGTCAGCACAATCAGACTGACTGGTCTAAACAACTTGATTTGGATCACCCAAGATTTCATTAGCACAAAATCTGGATCACCCAAGAAGAAAATTTCAGTTCCTTTAGTTTGGGTCTAAGATATTCAGATGCACATGGTTAACTACATACTTCAAGTTTCAAATGCTGTTTTATTTTTATTTAACAGTTGGGATTAAAATCACAGTGTAACACAGTTTTGTTTGTCTTGTCTTAAATGTGTCAGTTTTTTTTTTTTTTTTTTCAAGAATAATCCAGGAGTGTATCATATGTTAAGGCTTTAAGTTCAGGTACACATGATTGCAAAACAGTAAACAAACGTAGTTGGAACACAACATTTGAAACTTCTCAAAATAAAGACCTAGAAGCATGAAACATCAATTAAAAACGTGATTGTAAATTTTGGGTTTCTGATCCTCTTCAGAGATTAAAAGAACATTATTTCAAACTTTTTATTTTTTTTTTTCCAGTAATGAGACAAAAGCCAGAAGAAATATTGATCCTAAAATATAAACCAGATGTATTCTCAAAGTTTTTAGTGTGAACATGTGTTTTAGGTAGAAGGGATTGAAAAATGAGATGTGAAATCAATCATTTGCTGCAATCTATATTTGCTAAACTGTATCTCTGTGTGTATCCATGATTATGAGTAAACCAGATGTTGAAGAGTGGTGTTGAAATGTGCATAGCCACTCACTGGAGAGACGACGTTTAGATTCATAGATTGAAACTGTGTTGATCCCTTTAAAACTGTATGTTGATCCCTTTAAAACTGTGTGTTGATCCCTTTAACTGTTTTTGGTTTGTATTCGCTCACCATATTTTATGTTCCATTCATTTTTTTTTCCATCACAGATTAACAGATGGGTAATTTTCACATCTTTTGTTTACACATCCTGCTTTGGTTCTTTCCTGTCTCTGCCCCTTCATGTACCGTCTTCACAGTATGATAGCTCTTCACTGCACAGGGCAGATCAACTTTGGCTGCATATCTTCTTGTTTTTTTTGTTTTTTTTTTTTTTTTCTCCATGCACTTGCTACTGGTCTTCTTTTACAGCGATTGTTTATATACATGTATGTGGCTTTTCAATGATTAAAAAGCACTGTCACTTACCTGTAGATCATATATTTTAGTGTTGAAGCTCAGTTAAGGTGTTCTGATTAGAAAGTGTGTTGTAGACACTGTATCTGTCTGATGAGAAAAGATATGAACTCAGTAAATAGAAGTTTTCCATGAATCTGCCATGTTATATGTAAAAGGTTCTCACATACAGAAATCAGACTGTTGAGCAATTAATTAACTCTGACGTCTGGACTGGGGTCAAAAGCTAGTAAACAGCTCAACATTTTGATTTCTGCAGGTAAGGAATTTTATTTTACGTGAAGGAGACTCAACAGTGTCTTTATTCTTTATACTTTTAAACTGAAAGGATGTAGTTACTGTTAATGCTTTCAGATAAGATAAAGTGCTGGGTGTGAAAAGAAAACATACTGATTGATGTGCAGTGCTTTTGGCAAACATATGTTTTCACAACAGATGTCCATACTTTGATGATAGTTTATACAGAATTAAAAAACAATTGATTATGATTAAGCTCACATCAAAATTATGATCTTAATTAAGATCGAGTCCTCAGATCTTTTCTTGGATGATGTTTTCTGGGTTATTTTCACATTTGATAACACTCTGAGTGCCGGCATGGATGGCAAGATCTTCCATATGGGTACCTTGAGCTTCGGTGTGCGTATGCACAGGAGACGGGGTTGGACAGTTGAGAGTCTGCACAGCTGTTGATGTGTGAGACTGAACAGTCGCCACCTCTTTTCTGTCTACACCAGTGTGGCTGGGATGCAGACCTCAGAAATGTTGTAGACAGATTAAGACTGTTGTACTAACGGCTTGATTTTCAGTTTTATAGACTGACCCATTTTGCGTGTAGGTTGTGTGGAGAAAGGAATATGGTATCGTAACGTACTACAGTGTATTGTAGTATACTGTAATTCTTTTTCCATTCTTTTATCTTCATTGTAGTCAGTTAGTTCCTGCCTTTGTGGCCCATTCGTATACCGTTGTTCTCAAAAGTTTTTATTCACACTTCTTTTTTTGTCTTGTTACTGGTCATACCATACTAGTTTTCTAGTCTGGTGATTAGACAGAGAGAGCATAATCACTGCTGTGGGCACACGAACTATTTGTTCTGCCCTGTTGTGTGCTTGTATGGCTTTCAGAGTATTTTCAATTGCATCAAATATTTTTGAATGATTTCTTTTCTTTTTCTTTACAACCCAGTTGCAAAACTAGAATTAAGTGGCTTGGCTGGCACAATCAGCACAGCCAGATTCCATCCATCATTGGACTGCAATGCTAGGAGTAATGTTTGTGATTGGGTACAAACTGTGTATGTGTATTTGAGTTCTTTAGTTTTTTTTTTTATGGGACTGACTTTTTACTGTCAACTTTTTAAGAGCCCTGAAAAAATCCTGTGTGGTCAACTGGGCAATAATTGAACTGAAACTGAAATATGTGACTCTGTATCGTGCATTGAATGATTTCTCAACACAACAGTTGGAACTGTGTAGATGTGTTCACCGTAGCTGAGGACAAGTGGTGTTGCCCTTTTCTCATGTAAACCCCCCCCCCCTGTTTTTTTTTTTTTTAACATGTGTTTGTGTGCGTTTACAAATTTGATTTTTCTTCAGAATTTCTTTGCCTAAAATTTGATTACTCTTCAGAATTTTTCTGCGTTGAGTCCTTTATGAGCATTTATTACACACAGATCCTCAGTTTATCATCTCATCTGAAAGGCTAGCACCCATACCACACACTGCGCCAGATCTGGTGGAGAGAAGGAAAGCAGAAATCTGGTTCTGGCAAGACTAGAGTGATGGACCTTGGATCTCCTCATTGCACAGGGGGTGTCTTGTCCAGTCAGCTGTCTTGTCCAGTCGGCTTTGGATTGCTCATTGCACAGGGGGCTGTCTTGTCCAGTCGGCTTTGGATTGCTCATTGCACAGGGGGCTTTCTTGTCCAGTTGGCTGTCTTGTCCAGTCGGCTTTGGATTGATCATTGCACAGGGGGTGTCTTGTCCAGTTGGCTGTCTTGTCCAGTCGGCTTTGGATTGATCATTGCACAGGGGGTGTCTTGTCCAGTCGGCTGTCTTGTCCAGTCGGCTTTGGATTGCTCATTGCACAGGGGGCTGTCTTGTCCAGTCAGCTTTGGATCTGCTTATTGCACAGTGGGCTTTCTTGTCCAGTCGGCTGTCTTGTCCAGTCGGCTTTGGATCCTGCATTACACAGGATGTGTTGAGGATCTGGACAAAGAGAACTTGTATGTGTCAAGTGCTGTAGTGAAGCACCAATCATTCTTTTAGGTTTGTTTTTATCAAAGCTCTGACTCTTTTTCTGAAATAAAGGCGCTGTATTTTTGAGGTTTGATTCCTTCCAGAATTGGGAACTCCTGCAGTGCATGTTGCTACAGTGCAGCAGAATCAGGGTCTAATTCTATCATCCTGCTGTCTGATATTTTCTTGTAAATGTAGAAAAATGGAATCGTCACCTCATATTTGTTTTCATTTTAAGCTTCAGTAGATACTGATTGTTGCTGACAGCAATTTATGTTAGGACTATAACTGCTAGACTGTTTTGAATGTTCTGTCTTAACAAGCAAACTAACTTTGTGAAGCCATCATTGTGACTGACTATATATGCATGTAGATATTATCCTGCCTAGCGTAGTGCCACACTGTTATGGCATCTGTTTTTCTTAAGAAATGGCCTTCATCATGCAGTCAAATAACTATGGAAGAATGCTGATTGGGTTCAAATATTTTCTGAACCACAAATTTTGTGATTCAGATTCCCCCCCCCCCCCCCCCCCCCCCCCCCCCCCCTTTACTTCTGAATTTTAAAAGTAACAAGTTCAATAAATGAAAAGCTGCCCTTCCCTCCCTCACATGAAAGTTGATTGTTTTCCCCACAAGATGAAACCAATGTTGATGTCTAAAATTTTATTTGCTTTGCTTCAATTGGTGTGCAGAATCTAGAGTTGTTGTTGTTGTTTTTAATTTTGTTTTTGTTACTTTACAGTTTTTAGCAAATGTTCACACCCATAACCAAAAGTCAAAGCATTAAACATCAGCCTAATGCCTTGTTGGTGTGCAAGGATTTATTCCCCTGACCATCTCTGGCACCATACATCTTTGCTGCCAATCATTTTCAGTTTGTTTTTCTAATTGCTTGTGTTAAACTTTATGAGATTAGATATAAAACAAAAGAAATCCACTGGCACCTGATTTGTTGACATGTATAGTCATACTCTGCACATGCTGTAGCGGCTAGATGCACCGGAATATTATCAGGCTTCATCCTGTAATTTGTAGCCCTTTATCATAGGCACTCTGGCTTTTCTATTGTTTTATTCTTTTTTCCCATCCACACCTATTGCCATTTTGCCTCCATCCATTGCTCACACATCATGATCCTATGTACCATGATTGTCCTCTGTTTAGGATTTCATCTTTGACCTGTTACGAGCTGATGTGTAACAGTCCATTCTTTTCACCAAAGTCTCTGTAAAATGTGTTTATATTTCACTGGTTAACATGCACCAGAGTATGAGTATTCATTGGTATTAAGTAGATGTATGTTGATCTGTATTGGAGGTCATAGCACTTCTCTGTCTGTCTGTCTGTCTGTCTGTCTGTCTCTCTCTCTCTCTCTCTCTCTCTCTCTCTCTCTCTCTCTCTCTCTCTCTTCCCTCCCTTTTTCTATCTGTCTGTCTGTCTCTTCCCTCTCCCCCTGCCTTTTTCTGTTTCTGTCTGTTCTGTCTGTCCCTTCCCCCCCCCCCTCTCTCTCTCTCTCTCTCTCTCTCTCTCTCTTTCACTCGTTCTTATTTTCTCTCCCACCCCCATTTCTCCATCCCTGTCGGTCTGTCCCTCTATCTGTCTGTTTCTTTATCTCTCTCTCTCTCTTATGCACTGTCTCGAGCACACAATGATTCAATCAATTTTGTGTGTGTGCGTGCACACACACACACACACACACACACACACACACACACACACACACACACACATGCACACACACACAAGTATGCATGAAAGGTCACATACAACTGCAAAATGACTCAAGACTTAATCATGGCGTAAGATATGTGTTTAGTCATTGTGCACTTGTGTATGTTATATGAACTGCATGTCTCAGTGACTGATCTTATGACATCACATGTTACATAACAGAACTGGTCATCTCACTTATATTAGAATTCGTAAGTAAATCTGAGAAAAAAAAAAAACGCAAAGGCCTTAATATGGCTATCATAATATTTTGTTTTGCATAGTGATTCTTTGTTTATGATTTTTTTTTCAAAAGGGTCATTGTACAAATCTATTGTCTTAATTTGATTTTAAAATCCAGAATGCACATAAATCTCAATCCTTTAGAAAAAAAATTTGGTGATTTTTACATTTCAAAGTAAGAAAGTCAGTGTTTGTTTGGGTTTTTTTTTTTTTTTTGCTTTTTTGTTGTTTTAATATGGTTCATGGTTTTGAATGTAATAGAAAAAAAACAATCTGAAAACCTTTAACTGGCTCCCTCCCACCCCACATGATTGGTGGGAGGGTGGGTAGTTCTGTATCTTGCCTTACGTGTGTTTGTGTTGTTTTTTCAGTATAAAGTATTCTGTTATGAAGCATTTCCCCACCTGCCCCAGGATCCCTTCTCTCTCTCCTCTTTCTGTGTGTGTTGTGTGTGTGTGTGTGTGTGTGTGTGTACGCACGCATGTGTATGTGTGTGTGTGTGTGTGTGTGCGTGCGCATGAAAATTTTCTATGAAACAATCATTTGAACATTCAGAAAACTTTTCTGTTCTTTTCGGTTAACGGCAACAAGGTGCTTGACATGATGTCTGTGCTATCGGTGTTTCCATTTGGTGTTTTGCATCATTTTAAGTCTCTTACTTCAATAACAAAGTTTTCAAAGATTTGATGAACTTGTATGCATCTCCATTTGGTATTTGTTAGCAAGATTTTTGAAAGATTTGTTTGACTTGAACTAGAGTAATGAAACAGAAAATGATTGTGGTCATACTATTCTTTTTTTTTTTTTTTTTTCAAGTGTTCTTCATGCATAATACATGATTGTGGCTGGCTATACACCTTAGCTTTTAGAGTGCAATACTGAGGAATTTTCACTCACATGGTTGAAGTGATATGGACTCTGATTGGTCACTGGGGAACAGGTGTAGCAGATGGTGGGATACAAAGATTGTTGTGTTTCATTGTGGAATCATCATGATCATGTGGGGTGGCAGGGTGACGGACAAGATTGTGTCCAACCTGCTGCCCAAGGCCCGCATGTACCTGATCCACCTCAACATGCGAGAGTGCCAGCACCTGACACGGCCCTCCTTCGTCTCCGTCAGCGAGTGCCGCAACATCCAGGACCTCAACTTCTCTGGCTGCCTGGGCATTGATGTGAGATTTATTGTGTAGTTGTGTTGAATGTTTGCTTTGCGCGTGTTTTCATTCATTTGCCAGTGTAAACGTTCACCAGGTACAACTCCATTGTTGCCATCTTGAGTTCTGTTTCAGGCACGGAGTGCCTCCTGTATACATGACCTTGACCTCTGTTTAATGATCTCATCCACTGTCCAACGCTCAGTCTCCCCTCTTCAGGTCATGTGAAGAAGAAGAAAGGAAACTGCCCATGTAACTTTTTGAACCACACACCTGGGAATTTTTGGCTTCCTAAGAGAATACTTGACCACGTGGCCCACCTCTCCACTCACGTTTCTCTTTTGGAAGACAAGGAATGGTGGTTTTTTTTTTTTTTCGCCAAAAGAACAATTATGAGAAAGATGAAACAAACAAAAAGGTGCACAGAAACAGACAGATTGGTGAATGCTAGTTGAAAAAACATATCATCACCCACAAAAAGGTGCACAGAAAACAGGACTGACAGATTGGTGAATGCTAGTTGAGAACAGGTGTGTTCCTTTGTGCATCAGGTGAAAGGAAGTGAATTTTGATGATGTGCTTCCCCCTTTCCCTCCCCCCTGACTAAGTATGTAAAAATGGAATAAAACAGGCAGTTTTCCTTCCTGTAGCGAAGATCGCTACCTTTTTCACATGCGCCTCAATGAACGGACAGGAATGCACTTTGGTTTGATATGTATCAAGTATATGTATATGCATAGCATCCAGACCTGACCCAAATACATATACATGTACACGTGCATGTTACCACACTCATAGTTATCACAGAGTCCTTGTATAGTACCTATCCTCAGAGACCAAGCTCTAAGTGTTTTTTTCAATCCACACTCTTGTTGAAACAATGGGCTGCCCACATAGGTAGAACTGACTGAAGAGCTGCTTGCTGGCACTACTTTCAGTTGTTTCCTGTCTCAGTCAGTTGAATGCCAGTCTTTTTTTCACTCATTTCCCTGTTTTAGTGCGCACTATGTAGGTGTCATCCTCACCAGTGGCCATACCGGCCTTTTCTTTCCCACATTGGTGATGGGATGTAAAGTATGTGCAAGATGTTATGCTTGCTTTCACACACACAACCACAGTTTATAGACTCATTTGAAGAATTTTTTTTTTAAATTGGAGTCAAAGCCAGTGTTAATGCAGATCAAACCAGCAACCACAGATCACCGGGATCATAAACACCGATTGAGATACACAGCACACACACACACACACACACACACACACACACACACACATACACATACCACCACCACACATGCACACACACACACACACCCTGTTAGATTTTAATGATACCTGGAATACATATAAACAGTTATTTAACATTTTTATTGTAATTTCTTCTCTTTTTTTTTTCTCAACCGTTGCATATTGTTCATGTGATGTAAGGTTACTCAACACTGCTTCGTTGATTGATTCATTGAATGAGTAATTCCTTCAGAACGAGGGAATTTCTAAATACAGTGTGAAAGAAAAGGTGAGAAAAGAAAATTATAATGTCTTTCCATTCTGCCCTGGTCAGTGTAATAAAATATGACATTTTCATCCATAATGAGCATATACTACTGACGATTAAAAACAAAATGTCAGAACAGGTATTATTCTCTACAAGCTTCAGCAGCAGTTGTAGCAATGATATTGCTGGTACTGATGTGTTACCAGTGTGTTACAGTGCTGTTACTATCATTGTTGTTGATGCTGTTACTCCTGCTACTGTTACTGTAATGCTGATCATTGTTCATAGTCCTTGATGCTGTTACTACAGTTACTAAAATGCTGATCATTGTTCATGGTCCTTGATGCTGTTACTCCTGTTACTGTAATGCTGATCATTGTTCATGGTCCTTGATGCTGTTACTCCTGTTACTGTAATGCTGATCATTGTTCATGGTCCTTGGTGCTGTTACTCCTGTTACTGTAATGCTGATCATTGTTCATGGTCCTTGATGCTTTTGCTCCTGTTACTGTCACTGAAATGCTGATCATTGTTCATGGTCCTTGATGCTGTTACTCCTGTTACTGTAATGCTGATCATTGTTCATGGTCCTTGATGCTGTTACTCCTGCTACTGTACTGTAATGCTGATCATTGTTCATGGTCCTTGATGCTGTTACTCCTGATACTGTCACTGTAAAGCTGATCATTGTTCATGGTCCTTGATGCTGTTACTCCTGTCCTGTTACTGTAATGCTGATCATGTTTCATGGTCCTTGATGCTGTTACTCCTGTTACTGTAAAATGCTGATCATTGTTCATGGCCCTTGATGCTGTTACTCCTGCTATTATTACTGTGATCCTGATCATCCTTCATGGTCCTCTTTTCACTGTGGCTGGTGTTGTAAACTGTGGTTGGTGTTGTAAACTGTGGCTGGTGTTGTAAACTGTGGTTGGTGTTGTAAACTGTGGCTGGTGTTGTAAACTGTGGCTGGTGTTGTAACCTGTGGCTGTTGTTGTATGTGCAGGATGAGACTCTGAAGCTGGTGGCCAAGGGTTGTAAGATCTTGCTGTACCTGAAACATCTCCCACACCAACCTGACCGACGGGGCTCTGCGTGCTGTCGCCAAGTCAGTCCTTAAACCTTTTGCCCTGCCACTGTCGTGTGTGTGTGTGTGTGTGTGTGTGTGTGTGTGTGTGTGTGTGCACACGCATGCACGTCTGTGTGTGTGTGTGTGTGTGTGTGTGTGTGTGTACGTGTGTGTGTGTGTGTGTGTACGCTCGCATGCTGTGTGTGTGTGTGTGTGTGTGTGTGTGTGTGTGTGTGTGTGTGTGTGTGTGTGCACGCACGCACGTCTGTGTGTGTGTGTGTGTGTGTGTGTGTGTGTGTGTGTATTTTCTCCTTTTCTTATATTCAGTGCACTATCAGTGACTTGACTCCTGTGCTACTCATTTTGGCTCCACCTCATGCAGCTCGTGTGACACAGTCATGCCCAGAGTCAGCCATCCACCAGAAGAAGAAACTGATATCAGGTCACCACAAAGCAGCCTAACAGAGGAGACACTGCACTGCTGCTGAGTCACTTTGATAGTGTTCAGTGGTAGCTGCTGTGATCCAACAAACTGAAAACATCAGTTATAAGCTTCATGCTGATGACATGAATTGCTTTACCGTGCAGCTGTGTAAACAGGGTGACACTGTGTCATCAAGTGTTCTGCTGGTTTTTTTTTTGTGTGTGTGTGTATGTTTTTCATTTTTTGCTTGCTGTCTCCTCTTTCTGTCCTTAAGTTTTAGCTTTTTGTTTTTCTTCCAGACTGTTTTTATGAAACAGTTCAAAACAGTTAAGCTTCTCATGGATGACAGTCCTAATGACGATTCTCCCCCTTTGAAGATTTTTTTTTTCTGTAGCATGTTTGTTCTTCCTGTACCATATTTAACTTCTAAAAAAAAAAGAATACCTCTTATTCAAGACTAGGTTTTCCAGATCTTTTTTTTTTTTGTCATTTGTATGGGACTTATTCCCATGCCTTCCTTTAAAACACACACACACACACACACACACACACACACACACACACACACACACACACTCACACGCACACACACACACACACACACACACACACACACACACACACACACACACACACACACACATCTATTTTGCCCATAAATAACACATTTTGAAATAAGTCACATTGATTTCCCCAAATAAAAAACTGCAGTTTGCCATTGTTTGCTAGAAATGTAGATGTGACCACACCACATCATATACAGCCATAACATAATGTGGTATGTGTGCTGGATTGTTACACACACTGAATGATCAAGGCTTTAAGCAGCGCAGACACGGTCTCTGATCCTGATTTCAGGTCATGTGTGCAAGTTGGTTAACACAGCTGGGTGCCAGGATTCATGTAAGCATGTGTGAGATACATTGGAACATAGACCAAACTGGTCAGAATGTCACCCTACTTTGAAACCTACCTGGTCGTGTGTTATTATGTGAGGTCAGTGCACCCCGTGTGTGTAGCCCTAGCCTGCACACAAACCACCCAGTGTGTGCTTCAGACCTGAGAGTTTGACACTGTCACTAGTCTGGAATGGCAAACAGATGGTCATCTGTGAACATGAAGCACACAATATGCCAATCACACCATAGGAAGTGGCGAATGCCTTCAATATGGGCAATATAGTTCTAGTGAAAGATGAAGATATGTATCCTTGCTGCCGCTACATCTCTGACTCATCTTTAAGATATGTAACCTTCCTCCCTCTAGGTCTCTGTTCAGAAAGATGAAGATTTGTATCCTTCCTCTCCATCTCTGGTTCAGAAAGAGGAAGATGTGTATCCCTCCTCTCCATCTCTGGTTCAGAAAGAGGAAGATGTGTATCCTTTCTCTCCATCTCTGGTTCAGAAAGAGGAAGATGTGTATCCTTCCTTCCTCTCCATTTCTGGTTCAGAAAGAGGAAGATGTGTATCCTTCCTCTGCATCTCTGTTCAGAAAGATGAAGCTATGTATCATTCCTCTCCATCTCTGGTTCAGAAAGATGAAGATATGTATCCTTCCTCCCTCTGCATCTCTGTTCAGAAAGATGAAGATATGTATCATTCCTCTCCATCTCTGTTCAGAAAGATGAAGCTGTGTATCTTTTCACTACATCTCTGTTCAGAAAGATGAGATATATATTATTCCTCTCCATCTCTGGTTCAGAAAGATGAAGATGTGTATCCTCCCTCTCCATCTCTGTTCAGAAAGATGAAGATGTGTATCCTTCTCCTCTCCATCTCTGGTTTGTAATGATGAAGACATGTATCCTTGCTCCCTATTCATCTTTGGTTCAGAAAGATGAACATGTATCCTTCCTCCCTCTCCCTCTCTGGTTCAGAAAGATGAAGATATGTAACCTCCGTCTCCATCTCTGTTCAGAAAGATGGAGATCTGTATCCTCCCTCCCACTACAACTCTGGGTTCAGAACAATTCAGCACAGTGCAGTATACAACAAAAATGCCCACTGTGAATAGCACAGTATATAACAAAAAAATGCCCACTGTGACTGGCACAGGTACTGCATGAACCTGCAGTTCCTCAGCCTGGCCTTCTGCAGCAAGTTCTCCGATCGAGGGCTGCTCTACCTTGCCGGGGGGGTAAGTGCGCCAACAAGCTAGAGTACCTGGACCTGTCCGGCTGCCTGCAGGTCACCCCCAGGGCTTCCAGAACCTGGCCAACGGCTGCAGCAACATCACCAGCCTCATCCTCAACGAGTTCCCCACCCTGATGGATGAGAGCATCATGGTAACTGAGCGGAATGGAACGGGATGTTTTTGGGCTTGTGTGTGTGTGTGTGTGTGATTGGTATTGAGCACTGTAGGATGAGATGTAGGAGGTTAGCGGGTATGTATCCATGCTTACAAACAAAAGGTAGATTGTGGAGTGCAGTTAGTAGGATGAGTGGACTGTATGTATTGCCAGTTTTGATTTGCTGTCACTGGCCGCTGACTCCACGGAGATGTGGGGGCCCTACAGTGATGAGCAATGCACCAGTTGTCTCCACTTCTGACAGTGCATTGGTTGCAGCAGAGCTCTTCATTGTACACTCAGCAGTGTTATCTATCCACCTCTGTGTTTCTTTTTTCCTGCCACTGTTGCTTGGAAGATGGTCTTGGGGAGCTGGCCTGCATTCCTCACTTTGCTTCATGATGACTCATGCTGAGAGAGGGTTCTGTGTGTGTGTCTGTGTGTGTGTGATCTCAGTGTGGGCAAGGCAGTGTGTTCTGGAAAGACATACCCTCCCATTGCTTGCCTCGTGGTTCTGCTGTCACAATCCACAACTCACCTGCATGCAGGGAGATAGATCACACCATTGGGTGCAAATGCTCAGTTTAGACCTGAGATCTATGTTCTTGCTTTTCTAAAGACTGTTTTCAGTTTTGCCAGTGCTGCTGCTGCTTGTGTAGTTCCTGCTAGGATTTCAGTCTTTGACCCAAATTGACTGGTGTCAGCACAGAGGTATTTGAACTGTTTCACAGCTTCTAGTTCTTATCCACTGACGGTGATTACCTCACCAAACAGGTGGTCACACTTTGCCTTCAGAGTTTCTTCACCATGTGTTCTCCACTGTGTTTGTGAGCAGACGCATTCAGATTTGTGTGGATACATCTGTGATCTCTGATAGGTCCTTCTGTGTAGTTTGTGCGTGCGTGCGTGTGTGCATGTGTGTGTGTGTGTGTGTGTGTGTGTGTGTGTGTGTGTGAGTGTGTTTGTGAGCATGTTTATGTACAAGAGTCTGTATGTGTCTGTGTATGAGGGTGTAATACTATAAATATCATGTGATAAAGTTCATAGCCATTAGTTCGTAGCACTCTGAAAGAAGGGCCAAATGCTGATTCCCACTAATTTTTACATTTATGACACTTTAATCAGTCTTTGCAAAACTCAGATGACAAAACGGATAAAGTGACATGTATACCTCTCTTCTACTACTGTTTTTGTTTTCTTCTGTTTTCTTTTTCATTTTTTTTTCTTTTCTTCCTTCGTCTTCTACCTAGGTTGTTACTGGTTGTTAGTTTGAAATAATAGAGAAATCATAGTACAATTTAGACTTTGTAAATGAAACCATACAGGTTTTCATTCATTTAATATTTTAAAGCATCATGTATGCTTGACAGACGCCAAGCAAGCTAACCAACTTTCAGACAACACTCGTTATTCTGATGACCACTCAGGTTATGCGCTGTGTATTCATGTCTGAAGTCATCATGACTGGGTGTTGTGATGTGTCAGATCATGACGGAGAAGTGTCACAAGATCCACACGGTGTCTGTCCTGGGCTCCCCCTTGCTGACTGATGAGTCCTTCAAACACCTGGCCCAGCTCCGACAGCTCAGGGTCGTCAAGGTCGACGGTGAGGCATTGGATTCTGCTTTGTTCTGTCGGATTACATGCTTTACTGTGCTTTTCTTTTTCATTTCTTGTTTTTGCTGGCTTGTGTTTTATATAATTATATTGGGTATTTATAATATAATGGGTATTTATATAGCGCCTATCCTTGGTCACAGACCAAGCTCTAAGTGCTTTACAATAAACACACTACCTCACTCACTCAACGGGCTGCCTACCCAGGTAGAGCTGGCCAAAGAGCAGCCTACTGGCGCTCATTGAGTCGTTTCCCGTACCATTCAAATATCAGTCACTCATTTTCATTTATCTCATCATTATTCCTCCAGTTTCTCACATAGGATGCATGCGATGTTTATACGTGTCCTCCATTTCCACCAGTATACGATGGCACACGATAACAGTAAGTGACAATTTTTGTGGCTTGGTAAGAAATACCAGGCGGCTATCTTCAATCTACATCAATTTTGCCAGGGCAGCAGGAAACCCCCCTGCTCTTTTCGATTTCAACTGCCGTGGGTTCTTTAATGTGTGCAGGGGTCCAGGAAGGCACAGGGGTCTGACTTGCTTATAGTCCCCATCCGATGGACTTAACATTCAGTTCGATTTGTCATTCAAACTAGGAAAGAAAGAGCAAGAAGGGCAGGGCTCGAACCCACACACATCTCACACGTTGGATTGGCAGGCGAACATCTTAACCGCTCTTCCACCTTTCTTGTGTGTGTGTGTGTGTGTGTGTGTGTGTGTTTATGTCAGTACAACACTATGTTAATCTGACAGTAAATGGTTCAGTCAGTCAGTCAGTCAGTGTGTGTGTGTGTGTGTGTGTGTGTGTGTGTGTGTGTGTGTGTGTGTGTGTGTATACGTGTGTGTGTGTGTGTGTGTGTGTGTGTGTGTGTGTGTGTGTGTGTGTGTGTGTGTCCAAAATAACTTCTTTATGGATAAATTAAAATTTTTCACGAGGGTCAAGGGGTGTGCCAGGTATTTCAAAGATACTCTAAAGTGCTTTATAGTCCAACTAATTTGGTACCCACTGTCTTTCTTTCTTATTCTCTGCCATATTTCTTTCTTATTCTGTCTCTAGTCCTTCTCGCTTTGCCCCCTTTTCTCCAGATCTCTAT
The DNA here is from genome assembly GCA_016801955.1 of Conus betulinus. Classification (NCBI taxonomy): domain Eukaryota; kingdom Metazoa; phylum Mollusca; class Gastropoda; order Neogastropoda; family Conidae; genus Conus; species Conus betulinus. The sequence continues at coordinate 462,716 of JADBJO010000448.1, forward strand.
GGTGACAGTACAATTATGCTATATCTTTGCATGCTTTAGATGGTCAAATTGTACAATATTTCATTTTGTAGACCTTGCCCATAATGAGGATGTGAAAAAAAGCAAACCAACATTGTCTGTTAACCTTGCAAAATAAAGAATTCAGTTTGTTTTTGCCTTACATTAAGTCTACCTTTGAATCATTGTCTGACGTGGTGTGTGTGTGTGTGACAGGCAATTACCGTTTATCAGATGTGACATAGTATGTGTGGCAGGCAATCACCGTATATCGAATGTGTGTGTGTGTGACAGGCAATCACCATATATCAGATGTGTGGTGTGTGTGACAGGCAAGCACTGTGTATCAGATGTGACCCGATGTGTGTGACAGGCAATCACCATATATCAGATGTGACCTGGTGTGTGTGTGACAGGCAATCACCGTATATCAGATGTGACCTGGTGTGTGTGTGACAGGCAATCACCGTATATCAGATGTGACCTGGTGTGTGTGGCAGGCAATCACCGTATATCAGATGTGACCTGGTGTGTGTGACAGGCAATCACCGTATATCAGATGTGACCTGGTGTGTGTGGCAGGCAATCACCGTATATCAGATGTGACCCGATGTGTGTGTGACAGGCAATCACCGTATATCAGATGTGACCTGGTGTGTGTGGCAGGCAATCACCGTATATCGGATGTCAGCATGAAGATGGTGGGGAAGCTGTGTCCAGACCTGCACCACCTGTACCTGGCCGACTGCCAGAGGCTGACAGACTCCACGCTCAAGGCCTTTGCTGCCTGCAAGAACCTGACTGTGCTGAACCTTGCTGACTGTGTTCGGTGGGTGAGACAGTGTGAGTGTGTGTGTGCATATGCACGCAAGTGTGTGTGTGCATGCATGCATGTGTGTGCATGCACATGTGTGTGTGTGTACATGTGTGTGTGTGTGTGTGTGTGTGTGTGTGTGTGTGTGTGTGTGTGTGTGTGTGTGTGTGTGTGTGTGTGTGTGTGTGTGTGTGTGTGTGTGTCGCACACACACTGTAATGATTTTGTATTATCACACACATGATACTGTTAAAGTGTATTGCTGGCACAATTGTTATGTTTGCAACAACTTATATTGAAAAATGCATTTTGTGTTGTGAAAACTACATCCAAAAATGGCTCATGTTTGCATACCTGTTTGGTCAACATTTCCTCTAGTAAAATTACAGTGCAGTTTTTTTTTTCTACTCCTTTCCCCTTCCTGCAATTCCCGGTGTCTCTCTGGAAAAGCACAGTGTATGAAGGAGACGATGTCCTCTGCATGGTCACAGGGTCAGCGACGCAGGAGTCAGACATCTGGTAGATGGCCCCTGCTCTGCCAAACTACGTGAACTCAATTTGACCAACTGTATCCGCGTGGGCGACATGGCCATGGTCAACATCCACAAAAGGTCAGTGTGCTTTTTTTTTTTTTTTTTCTTCTGTTTTTTTTGTCATGAACTTTTCTCCCTGTGTAAAAGCAGTATGTCTCTTTGTGCTGTTTCAGACCAGCTCTGGCACAGAGTTTGTGTGCTGGTGTTGAATCATGAGAACTGACATCACTGAACTTGTCTTTTGTCAAGGCTGCCAACCGTTCTGATTGGTCAGAAAGTTCCCTATTGTAAGGAGCTTTCTTGAGGTCTTACCTTCTATTTTTGAAAAATCCTGAATTTCAAACATATGGTTGTGGTGGATGGGAAGGGGGTCACTGGATAAAGGAGCAATAAAAGTATTGAATGCAGTAGAAATCATGTACTAGAAATGCTGGCAAACTGTATGTGATGGAAGATACATTGTCTGTTTTTAGACATACACAGACCACTTCAAACAGTCCAGAGTAGAACTGCTTACAGTTAAAAGCCAGTGTCTTTACTCTGTGTTCCCTGATTTTCAAAGTTTGACACCACAACAGCAATGGCATTGATTAATTTCATCACCCTGGTCTCATATCAGATTCTTAGTTTTGCACAAAGTCCCCTTTCTCTTCCCTGTGCCAGTGCACCTGTTGATGAATTATTGGGCAGGTGCCACAGCCTGACTTACCTCAACGTGAACTACTGCGAGCACATCAGCGAGGCCGGCATCGAACTGCTGGGACTGACCCACAGCCTGGTCTCCCTGGACATTCTGGCTGTAACTGTGGCGACCAGGGACTGTCGGCGCTGGGCAACAACACGAGGCTGCGGGACGTTTGTCTGTCAGAGTGCATGAACATCACTGACCTGGGACTGCAGAAGTTTGCCCAGCAGTGCCAGGAGATTGAGCGCCTGGACCTGTCGCACTGCATGGTAAGTGGCTAGCGGGGGGTCTCCAGTGCTCATCGCTTCACCCAGGAAGGGCGGAGGAGCAGGGCGAAGAGACGTCCAAAGACCTTTTGAGAATGTTACATCAAAGTGCAGTTACAATTTGCTCTAACCTGAAAAGCTGTTGATGGCGGACCAAGCTATGATGTGTGCTTTTCTGGTGTTTTTATCACTAGCTCAGTGACAATTCTTCTTTGCACTTTGTGTTTTCCCAGGAATTTGATTTTAAAATCTGTTGAATTTTTTGTTTAGAAAAGGGCTAGGGTTCAGGTAGGGGTGGAGGGGCAGGAGTGATCTGGAATCTGTGTGTCCCCTTACACTTTGCCCCTGGTCTCCTTTCTTGTTCTCTGTCTGTCTTGTTTTTTTTTTCTCCCTCTCTTTCTTCCTTCTTGTTCCTGTTTCATTATCTTTCTCTCTCACTCTGTGTGTTTTTCTTTATGTTTCTCTCTCATTCTGTGTGTTTCTTTCTCTTTCTTCTCAGTTGCTGTCAGATCAGTCAGTGATGACTGTTTAATGATCAGAGCTTTAGATGACACACAGGCAGATGTTGAAACAGAAGTCATCCCAGTCACAATGAAGATTTTTTTTTTTTTTATCATGAAGCAGAATTCAGTGGACCCTGTGTGTTGTCAGTGAAGGAATCTCTATTTTCAGGAGATCATTTGATCTTGTTTTTGTCTCTCTGTTTTCTGTTCTCATTTGTCTCTTTTTTTCTGTTCTCATTTGTCTTTTTTTTTGTTCTCATTTGTTTTCTTTTCTCATTTGTCTTTCTCTTTTCTCTCTCATTTGTCTTTTTCTCTCTCTCTCTCTCTCTCTCTCTCTCTCTCTCTCTCTCTCTCTCTCTCTCTCTCTCTCTCTTCTGTTCTCAATTGTCTCATTTTTCTGTTCTCATTTGTCTCTTTTTTTCTGTTCTTGAATATTTTTCAATGATATATTTGTAAGGCCATTTGTATTACCACCATTTGGGTTTTGTATAACTGAACTATTGAATTTAGAATGTTCTGAACCAGACTCTTCCATTTCTCTTGTCTTCACATACTGAATATGGTTCTGCCATTTTTCTCATCTCCAGTGTTCTGTTTCTGCCATTTTTCTCATCTCCAGTGTTCATGTTTCTGCCATTTTTCTCATCTCCAGTGTTCATGTTTCTGCCATTTTTCTCGTCTCCAGTGTTCATGTTTCTTTCGTCTATGTAGCGCTCTTTGAAGGATATGAAAGTAAGATAGGTATAGTCAGGTATGCAGGTCCGAACTGCTTGATATGCACAGGTGGATTTTCTCAGTTATAGAGGTGATATGGATTGATATAGGCATGTATAGATGTGGTTTAAGTCACAGGATTTTTTTCATACACATACACAAGTGAGTACAAAATTAAACATTGAGGTGAGTAATGTGATACGAAACAATGAATGTCTCTGCATGGCTTTCTTCATCTATATTATACAAAGACTTGACACATCTATATTATACAAAGACTTGATACATCTATATTATACAAAGACTTGACACATCTATATTATACAAAGACTTGACACATCTATATCATACAAAGACTTGACACATCTATATTATACAAAGACTTGACACATCTATATTACAACGAAGACTTGACACATCTATATCATACAAGACTTGTATCATACAAAGACTGACACATCTATATCAAAAGACTTGACACATCTATATCATACAAAGACTTGACACATCTATATTATACAAAGACTTGACACATCTATATCGTACAAAGACTTGACAAAGTTGCGTTAGCTGTGAAAGCGAGATTGTGAAACTTCATGAGCTGACAAGTGGAAACGTTGGTTGGAATGTTTGTCTGTTTACAGCAACTGACAGATGGTGCCATCAAGAACTTGGCCTTTTGCTGCAGGATGCTGACAGTGCTCAATCTGGCTGGATGTAAACTGGTCAGTGATGTGTGTGTGTGTGTGTGTGTGTCTGTGTCTGTGTCTGTGTGTGTGTGTGTGTGTGTGTGTGTGTGTGTGTGTGTGTGTGTGTGCGTGTGTGTGTGCGTGTGCAATTTCTTGCTTGCCTGCCTGTCAGTGTCAGTCTATTTCTATCTTGGCCTGTGAATCCCTACTTTTGCCCTTGTTATGCAGATGACGCAAGATACATTTCTTATCTTAAAACCTTTAACAGCTGAAAGGAGAGGAAAAACATGCAGAAGTAATTCAATAATTCTGACTAGGGAAGAACCAACAAATGGAAAATATGTAGTGAAGAGAGAAAGCAATGAGAGAAGATTCAGATCTAAACCTTTGTAAATGTTTAACTGGGGGAAAAAAAAAAAAACAATTAAAAAAAAGAGAATTTTCCCATTAGCAGCCATCAGAGGGCAAGGTGTTAAGAGACCCAAACTTCTCTCAGGTCCAGCATTATTAGAGTGCTGCCTGTTACTACCTCCCCTGTGCTGCTTTACATTTTACATTTCCAAAAATGAGGAGGTAGTAGGGGGTGGAGGGAAGGTGATGGCCCTGGGTGGTGTGTTCAAATTAGGGCACAAATCTGATAATCCTATTCGGTCAGGAGCATCACATTTCAGGAAGTATACGTACATTTATTCCTGCGGGAGAAGACAATCTTTTGATGGCGTTGCACTCCATGAATAATTCAGAAAGCGTCATTTTGGCAGTGAAATACCATGGGAGGTAAATGTGGATATAGTCAAATTTCCTTTTAGAGTCTGATGCTTGTGTTCTGTCCACAGTGAGGATGGGGGAAGATGTGGGGGACGCCTTCACTGTTATGTTTTTTTTGTTTTTTGTTTGTTTTTTTTGTTTGCTGTCCCATCTTCTGTGCCACCTTAGCGGCGTTGCGCCCATGCCGCTCATTCCGCGCCCCTATCCACAGCCACAGGCCGGCCGTCACTGTTAGGTTTGGTGATTGTGCAGGTCACCGATCTGAGCATCCCAGTACCTGTCAGGGGTGTGTCACTACCTGACGGCTCTGGACATCAGTGGCTGCATCCTGATCACGTGAGTGGCAGTAGCCGTGGCAGGAGACGCAGCTCTCCATTGAACGTAGTCTGATGGTGTAAACTGAAGGGTTTTTTCCTCTGGAAATGTGTCATGGAAGTGCACTTTATTCAATAGTTATTGATCAATTGTTTCCTTTTCATTTTTCGTATTTACAGGGAGCATGAATGATTATAACCTTTTTTGTTGTTGTTGATGACACAAGATCTTTTAAGAAAGCACAGATCATGTGACAAGCATACAAACACTAATGAATGGGCATACATATACACGTGCACATGCACGTGCACATCCACATACACACACACACACACACACACACACACACACACACACACACACACACACTTACACACACACACACACACATGTTCACACTTCTCTCTCGTTCTCTCCCTGTCTGACCCATCACTGACCCAAGTCTATGTAATGTTCTAGTCTTAGCAAATGACGAAAAAGGGAAAAAAGAAAAAAAAAACACAATTTATTCCTCCCCTGTATGCCATCCCCTATCCACCCACCTATTTTACCCCCCCCCCCCCAAAAAAAAAAAAAAAAACAAAACAAACAAACAACAAACAACAAAAAAAAAAAAAAAAACTAAAAAAACAGTCCCATAACATGATTCATAGTAAGTCAATTAGTAGAGTGGTCACACTCATGTGTCATCCCATTCCAATGTATTTTGAAGCGCTGGTTTATAATCCACATTGTGTCTGACCATCACCAGAGACAAGGCGCTGAAGTACCTGCGGAAGGGCTGCAAGAAGCTGCGCTCTCTCACCATGCTGTACTGCAAGGGGGTCAGCAGCAAGTGAGTCCTGAGTGTGATGTAGTTCACGATGTTTGAGGATGGTGTATGGAACCTGCAGCTAAGGGCAGCATGACTGATGAATGCTTGTTCTCTGATGTCATCTTCACAAACATCGTACACTGGAAACTTTCAGTAACAACCCCCCCAGAAATCCTTCAAAATTGGCTTATATTTTAAAGGGAGTGTTTGTATGAAGGTAAGTCTGTCATATGAAATGAAAAAAAAAAAAGAATTTTCAGAATAAGTAAGTCTCTAAAGGGAGGGGGTCTTTATTGGGTTGTAGATCTGGAATAGACAAAGAAAAACAAAAAGTGTCCAAAAAAAAAAAAACCCACAAGACTTAACTCCTCTACTACCAAGTTGTTCCCCTTTGGTATTCCCATATGTAAGAATAAAAGATGAATTCCTCCACAATCCCACTGCTTGGGGGACTGCTCACAGACGAAAAAAGAGGCCAGTTGACAACCTGTGTTAACAGGATGGGAGATGAAGACCAGTGTAGATCTTCTATGTTGCCCTCCATATGGCAACTTGTTGGAAATGCTTGTGCAAGACCTCCTGTGTAGAATGACACTTACCAACCCTAAGCCAGTTAAGATAAAAATCCACCGACCAGTTTAGGTAGCTGTCTGCAGACTTGGCTGCACTGCAGAAAATGTCAGAACGGCCCTGTTTTGTGCGTGTGAGCATTAAAAGAGCTGTGATCAGGCTGCCTCTGGCCTGTTGCCAACATTTGGGAGCCGGAATAGCTCATTGGTAGAGAGCGCCGGACTCGTAATCTTGGTGATCCTGGGGTTGCGGGTTTGAACCTCCGCCGGGGCGTTTCGGTACAGGGGGATTTTTCCCTCGGAGTTAACATTGGTTCTGACTCCATTTCCCGTACAGTCGTTCGAATGAGACTATAAACCGAGGTTCCGTGTGTGAACGCACATATAACATCTTGCACACACGTAAAATCCCATCACCAACAATCGGAAGAGTAGGCCAGTTTGGCCGTTGGTATGGATGACACGTTACACATAGCATGCACCCTGCATGAGAAATGGAAAGAATGAAGGAAGTAAGGAAAATGAGTGATCGATATTGAACGATACTGACTGGATGACACGGGAAACGACTGAATGAAGCGCCAGCTGGCAGCTCTCCAGTCGGCACTACCCAGGTAGGCAGCCCGTTGTGTAAACGAGTGTTGACTGTAAAGTGCATAGAGCTTGGTCTCTAGCCGAGAATAGGCGCTATATAAGTATTCATTATAATATAATAATTTGATCATGACTGATGTCATGGGTCACCCTGGAGTCCCCATGTGCTGCAGCTGGTTTTCACTGATCATGTATAATTCATATGAATGAAAGAAACTAGCTTAAATGAAGTATGTTTGAGTGCTTACACCTTTAGTTTGTGGAGAAATTTTGTCATGTTGTTGTTGTTGTTGTCATACCCTGGCTAAAAGACTCCAGGGATCATCGAACAGCGGAAGTACTTGAACACTATGGTACACATCAGCTGGGGATGAGAACATTATGTGTGTGACCGTTTTTGATTACCCACCACATGGACAGCCACACTCTGACTTCAGGGGATTTTGGAGACTGATAATGTTAAGCTAGGAGCTTGTCACAACTGAAGACAATCCCCGCATAACTGTGTAAGAACATAAACATTCTGATGTAGCCTTGGTGTTCTAGACTATGTCAATTGGCCTAACACAACCTTTAGCCAAGGCAGACAAATTATGTAATGAAATTAACTCCTGTGAGATATGTATAAAGTTACTGACGATACCAGATCCTGCCTATGCTGAGGCAGTCAGTATGTTAAAAGGAGGGTGTTTTTATTTGGAGACAAATCTTGAGTAATACAAAGACAATTGTTCCAGAAAATCAAGTCTTAACAAAGAGGGCTTGTTTTCTGTGAGGTGTATTTACAGTAATGTGCAGAGAAAAAGTTCTAGAAAACAATTTTTAAAGCAGTTATTGTTTAGTAGGAGGCATATCTACAAGGATAAAAACAAAGAAAAATGTTCTAGATAAATAAGTCTTTGAAAGGAGTGAGTGTTTATTGGAGGCAAACCCTACAGTAATGAAGACAGAGAACAAGATGTTCTAGAAAAATAAGTGTTTGAAAGGAGTGAGTGTATATTAAAATACAAACAAAAGAAAAATGTTCTAGAAGAACAAGCCTTTACAAGAAGTAAAGGCTTATTGGACACAGATCTATGGTAATACAGACAAAGAAAAACATGTTGTAGACAAACAAGTCTTGAAGAGGAGAGAGTGTTTATTATGAGGCAAATCTAACTTTAACAAAAGAAAGTTCCAGGCAACACGTGTGTTTAAGGAGGATGTCCTTATTTGAAGGGGTCTTTATTGGAAACGTTGAAGATTTTTGTTCTGTTTTTTTTTTTTTTCTGTCTATTTTCAAGTCTTCTGAGCATCCTCAAAGATAGTTTGTATTGTTTACAGAAGATTGGCAGTCAAAAAATTTTTTTTTTTATTTGTCTTCACTGGAGATTTTTGTTCTAAGACAGTATCTGTTAGAAATTCTGTGAAAATGTGAATGCTTGGAATGGTACATGTCAAATTCCACACAATGTAAATGAATGAACATGCCAAATCAAAAGCAGGCCTCTAAACAAGATTGTTTGAGGCTCAAGACAGGCAAGGAGGAGGGGGGAGGTGGAGAAGTTGAATTCAGTTATCTCTGTGTCTGCTTGTCGTGGTCTGGCTCTCTCAGTCTTATGATGTCAGTGTATGATTCATGTCATGTATGTATTCATGATGTCATGTATGTATGCATGAATTATATATATATATATATATACATATACATTTCCATGCAAAGAAGCATGCACATTTGTTTATACACATGCATTTGGTTATCTTTGTCTGTCTGTCTATCTATGTCTCTGTTTTTGTCAGGAAGTAATTTACATGATATATGCAAGCATAGAATCAAAACACACACACACACACACACACACACACACACACACACACACACACACACATATATATATATATATATATATATATATGTGAGAGAGAGAGAGAGATATTGTGTCAAAAAGATATCTGTATGTACTTTCAGACATGCTGCTCAGAAGATCACTCGGCACATAGAAACGGTGGACTACAATTACGATGATGTCCCTGGGTACTATGGATACTGAGCAGTGTTTCTGGAGCATATCATTCTTGCTGAAGATCTGAAATTATTGCCTTATTCTTACTGATTCCATGGTTGATAGATGAGCTGGGAATAGAAGTGATTTTGGTTGAACGTGAACGTACGTGTGATAAAATGGAAGGGGCAGTAGACAAACCTGGAATTCATATGGGTCTCTTCTGCCTCTGTGGGTCCTATATCTCATGTTTATCAATAAATACTACGGCCTATATCATTCAACAATGGTTCTAGCTGAAACATGTTTTCCAAAGTGGTGCAACAAAGTTTGAGCAGCGGCTTTGGCAATGCCGTTTTGGTTGTAAGATACATCATAAGACATGTCACCCCACAAACTGGTTATAAGATACATCATAAGGCATGTCACCCCACAAACTGGTTATAAGATACATCATAAGACATGTCACCCCCATAAACTGGCTGTAAGATACATCATAAGACATGTCGCCCCATAAACTGGTTATAAGATACATCATAAGACATGTCACCCCACAAACTGGTTATAAGATACACATCATAAGACATGTCACCCCACAAACTGGTTATGTGAGATACATCATAAGACATGTGCACCCCACAAACTGGTTATAAGATACATCATAAGACATGTCACCCCACAAACTGGTTATAAGATACATCATAAGACATGTCACCCCACAAACTGGTTATAAGATACATCATAAGACATGTCACCCCCACAAACTGGTTATAAGATACATCATAAGACATGTGTCACCCCACAAACTGGCAGGAAAGATACATCATAAGACATGTCAGCCCACAGAACTGGTTATCATGCCATCATAAGACATGTCACCCACAAACTGGTTATAAGATACATCATAAGACATGTCACCCCACAAACTGGTATATAAGATACATGTTAAGACATGTCACCCCACAAAACTGGTTAGAATGAAATACATCATAGGAGACATGTCACCCCCACAATGTGGGTTATAAGATACATCATAAGACATGTCACCCCACAAACTGCGAGTATAAGAATCACATCATAAGACATGTCACCCCACAAACTGTTTTATAAGATACATCATAAGATGTCACAGGCCCACAAACTGGCTTATACGATATATCAGGATTGTTAATGTGTATATTCATGGATACCCACACAGTGGGAGTCAAGGTAAATTAAGACATGTCGCCCCACAAACTGGCTGTAAGATACATCATAGGACATGTCACCCCACAAACGGCCCTGTGAATGCTGGACAGCAAGTTGCACAGTGCACTCAGCTGGTGAAGGTGTGCTGAAGTCATCAGCAGTAAGACCCATCTGTCTGTTTCATTTAGGTTCCTGATTCTCTTGATGTTCTGTCTCGTCTCTTGCAGGCCTGATGGCCTTTCTCATCTCATCAGCTTGAAGAGCAACAGACTTTCATGCCTGAAACCAGTTGATGCAGTCCAACGACCTGTGATGTTGATAGGTTTGATTTGCCAATCCAGAGCGTGCTATGAGATGAGGACATTTGCACAACAGTTTCAAACTTCATTGAGAGTGAAATTGTATCACACAGGAACATGAAAACCATAATGTGCTGGAATGTGGATTATGATTATCATCTGACATAGGTGGGTGAGCAGGCTTCTGATTTGTGAGTCTGGGAACTTATATGAACACATGCATGTGGGCAGTCCTTTTTCGTTTTTTTTTAGGGATGGTTGCACACCTGGTATGTATAGCTCTCCACAGGCCATACAAAACTTATACGAATATCAGGATTGTTAATGTGTATGGCTTACCGTCTTCATGGATACCCACACAGTGGAAGTCAAGGTAAATGCAGGTCTGCTTACCTGTTGACCTGGGCGACTGGGAAATCATCACCATTATCTGCTGAACCAGGCTTGGCTGGGATTTGAACCCACAGGTCTCACAGACCCCTAAGATGGATATCCTGTGCTGAAGTCAGCCAGCTAGAGTGCCCATCAAAATGGCATTTAGGCAGAGTGCATTGTTCTGTCAATTGTTCATGCTCCAGTTTTGTATCTTGAAAAAAAAAGAGTAATTGTAGTGCCACTGTAGCAACAGATTTTGTTTTGAATTTATATTGATCTAGGATCAAATCACTGTTTTTGTAGGCTTGAATCTCCATTGAAATCCAATAAAAAGGTCATGTGTGGGCTTCATAATGATTTTTTTTCAGAAAGTATGACTTTATTTGTATTTTTAGAAGAGAATTTCTGTGGGTTTTTACTTTGTAAGAAAATTAAAACTTCTGATAGATTTGCTGTGATATATTACTGCCTCATGATATTGAAGTTCTGTGTGTATTTGTCTTATATATGTGAACACATGCATGTGGGCGAATGCGATCACATTGTTTTTTTTTTTTTTTTTTTTTACTATGTGGATACTTAATGAGAAATGATTCACAATGACTGCAAAAGGGACTGAACCATCAAACAATGTCTTCAGTTGTGTAGACGTAGGTATCAAAGCTAAGCAATTATCTGCTGATAAACTTCAAACATATAAATTTGAAATGAAAATGATAGCGAACCGCCAAGAAAATGTAGACAAACGAATCACAAGACAAAATGTGGCATGTTTCAACCTCTTGGGTCTTGTTCAGGCAAGATACAAAACACTCAGGACAACGAAAATGAACGAGCAATTGTTTGCTTGTTCGTTTTTGTTGTCCTGAGTGTTTTTTTATCTTGCCTGAAGAACACCTAAGAGGTCGAAACGCATCGTGTTTTTTTCTTCTTATTTCTTTGTCTACGTTTTCTTGGCAGTTTGCTATTAATGTCATTAAAAATTTGTTTAGATTTGGGCCTGCAGTCACCTCACTTTGCAACAAGTTCAAACATATAGTTTGTTGTTTTGTGTGTGATGTGTGTATGTGAATGCACTCTAAAACTGTAGTGAGGATAGTGGATTAGAAATGCACTCCTTGATGTTTTTGTTGACGTCATGTTGAGAACTTTCAGATCTGACAGCCATGCATTTTATCATGCATGCTGTTATAAACTGAATATGAGAATTTAATGTGGAACATGAACAGTTATAGAAAGGAATAAATGAATGTATCTTTTTTCCCTGTTTAGAGAAGTACATTTTGGGAATATACCTGGTGACAATTTTGATGAATTTATTTGTGGTAGACAATATCTGGATGTATTTTTTATTTCTGGTAGACAACTGTAGATGTGTTGAATTTGTGGTAGCAAAAGCCAAGATGACAAAAAATCAGTCCATTCAGTTATAGTCATAATAATCCTGTCATCAATAAACAAAAGTCCACCACACAGACCAGGTTTCTTTTGCTTACTTGTCCAGACTAAAACTGTGACAGCTGTATGACATATACAGTCAAAAAAACACTTGTAAGATGGATAAAAGATAATCATATTTTAAAACTGACCACAGAGAACACTTAATGTGATACACTGGACCTAAAACTTTATGAGATAGTGGATAGCACTTTTGAGATTTACACAGATGACAGCCATACATGAGAGAACATGCCAATGTGCAGCAACCAGTTTGAGTCGGTTTTCATTCTGACCAAAAGGAACATGTTGGTCTGTTTAGACTTGTTTATTTGTGGAATAGATGACAAAAAAATACCATTGTGCATGGGAGATAATCCTGTCATTAAACAAAAGTGTTTGAGATGTTTGGGAAGATGCAACAGGTAAATGAATGTATGGTGCTGTTTAGATTGTTTATTTGTGGTACACAATAGATGACAAAACCAATACCACGCATCCTGTCTGTCCAAAAGCCACAATGAGTCGGTCTATAGCAGATAGTTGGGAAGCATCTGGACCAAGGCCACATAGTCTATTGGGTCTTGTTGATGCTATATACTGTAAAAGGAAGTGTGCAGGGTACAGCCCTGTCATGTCATCTCAGACATGTCTGGCACCGTCCAGATAACACTAACATCTTGTACTCGCTGAAAATCAGCCACAACAACAAAATAGAAGTCTCTGGTCCTTTGTGTCCTGGCTTCTGACGTTATGAAAACCAGACAAAATAGAAGTCTCTAACATCCTGGCTTCTGACATTATGAAAACAGCATACTTACAAAATAGAAGTCTCTGGTCCTTTGTGTCCTGGCTTCTGACGTTATGAAAACAGCAGCCACAACAACAAAATAGAAGTCTATGGTCCCTTGTGTCCTGGCTTCTCACATTATGACCTAATTTCAACTCACCCTCCCGTCTATGATTGAGCTGAGTTCTGATTGAGTCTGAGTGTTAGGTTCACAGAATTGTCTTGAATAGACCAAAGGGCAGCATCTTCTGCACGAGGTGCTTTCTCATGCTGTGTCTGCTACAACAGCTCTTTTTTTTTATTAGGAAGGGAATTAGTCGGTGGTGCCGTGCCCTGCGTGCATTCTTAGATCAGCACAGGCTATCGGCCCTTTCCCTCCCGTTCCCCAGTCCAGCCCTCCCCCCTTCCACTGTCCGCTTAAAAGATGCATCACTGAGAGTGTAGCTCAGACACTGCAGGTGTCTGTATCTCCTGGTCAGGTTGATGCCTGCATGGATTTGAAAGGAAGCACAGAGCATAGCCCTGACATGTCATCTCAGACCAAAATGGAATTCTGTAGCATCATTTTTTTATCCTCGCTGACCATCATGCACACACATCAATCTCATATTCTCTGGCCCCTCCTTTACTGTTCTCTGATTTAACCTTACCCTCAATTCTCCATGCCCACGCCTGTGGTGAGAGAATGTCAGAATCATCAGTGTTGGAAAATTATGGGGACTGTGTTGGGTAGACATGGACATCCCTGTGGATTGGGAATGCTCACTGATGCTGGCTCTACAACCAAACAATCATTGACATCAGATAGGATTTCACAGTTGGTGTCTTAGGTTTGTTGGATCAGAATACATACACACTGAGAACACCATCACACTAAGTGAGCTCCCTACGGTGGGTTTCCTCATGTCAATCTAATCTTTATTGCTCCCATGGGAACGCTGCTGCTAAAGCTGCAGCAGGAAAGACCTGGGTGTGGCTGTATATGGGATGGTTAGAATGAGCAGCTTGAGAATACTTCCACTGAGGGGCACAGAAAATGAGACTTCTCTGACAGTGACCAACAGAGCCATGCTTAATGCTTACGCTGGTGTTGTAGCAGACATCAATACTTGTGCACAATGAATGGAATCTGCCTGTATTTGTTAATTTTTTTTTAATGGTTTCTGTCCTTTTGACATCATAATGAACTTACAACTCTCATCTTCGTGTATTAGGGTTCCTTTGCTTATTTTGATCATGCAACCGAGATCTGACTGGTCGACAGAACTAGATGAAAAACCTGCAGAAATGCTGAAGACGATACAGAAACCACTGTTTCGATGCTGCACTTCTTATTTGGAAAAGTGTGTTGGAAGGAAGAAGTGTCAGCCCAGGGGAGTGAGCAAAACCTCTTCAAGTTTCCAAAGAAAATGAATCTGAACACGTTTCCAACTGCCGTGAAATCAAACTGATAACTTGGGGCCTCGTCAGCCTGATGAGTGAGGCGTCATACTCTGGTATCAAGGTCGATTCTTACTCCACGCAGCCAGGTGTGAAGAGATTTTCTCTCTGGGGTTAATATGTGTGCAGACCCCAGTGTCTTCCTAGTCCTTTGGACAAGACTTTAAGCCAAGGTTCTAAGCATAAAGCGCATGTTGCCAAAAAAAAAAAAAAAAAGAAAAGAAAAGAATGTTGGACGCATATTAAATTCTATTCCACTTTTGGTGAAGAATAGACCATCATGTGATGATGTAATGAATGATGTGAAAATACCCTGCCTCTTTACCCCCCTCCCGCCAAGAAAAGCATACTTATGTGTTTATACATCATCCCTGAAGAGGTGTAATATGGCTACCACTGAGACTTAAAGCTCACATACATGAAAATCTTACCGGTGCTGAACCTCAGAGTTCCAGCCCAGGGGTGAAGACAGACTGACAGAAATGTATTTCCATTCCCAGATAGGTCTTCAACAGAATCATCGTGAACAGAATCGAAGTACTGATCCATTGCTATGAGATGTGCAGGCAGGTTTCTGGCAGAAAAGGTAATGTAAAGAATAGTCTGCGTACCTCCGCACTACTTTAGGTGAGTTGTTTTTCGTGTGGAAATCTTCACTCTGCAACAATTTGATTGATATGATAGTGTGGAAAGAGAAACTCTTATAGTTCCGCTGTCATTTGATTGCAAATTTTCACTCTAAATTGGTTTAATTGACCATGAGAAAGCATAATATGAGTGTGAACGCAGAAAATCCTTGAACTGCCTATGATAAAGTGGCTTTCTGGGAAAGGGGTCATCTTCACCAGAAACTCTTGAAGGCATGAGCTGCAGATGATTCAAAGAGGGGGATTCACCAGTAGGTGTAATGTAAAGACAGGTGTCAGACACTTGTTTACCTGTTCCTCTTTCCTCTGGCCATGGATTTGATCGTGTCCTTTTGCTCCTTCTTCTCGTTTACTGTCGTACTCATGGTCCTGTCTTTGAAATGGGCTTGGCTGTCTCTGTAGCTGTCTGAAGCACCTCCACAACGTCAGGATTACTGTGGCCCCTTCTGGCCAAGTTCTGTCTCTCACATCACCAAAAACTGGGGCATTTTTGTCGGAATCTCATATGCGATCTTTTATGCGATCTGTTCCACCTGCCTGTGCTGGCAGTGGGGGAGGAGCTTCTTCAGTTTCGCATATGGTTGTAAAGCTTTATGTCCTGTATGTACTGACCAGGTCTGTGCTATCCCAAAACGTGTGCTGTCCTTATCTGCCTGCTGTCTCCTGATGATGTGCTGTCTTCTGGTCCTGAAGGACGACTGATGTTTTTTGAGAGTCTTCTGGTCCTGCTGTCTCCTGAAGGATGACTGATGTTTTGATGAGAGTCTTCTGGTCCTGACTGAGGACGACTGATGTTTTTGATGATGTTTTGATGAGATGAGGGTCTTCTGGTCCTGACTGAGGAGGGACTGATGTTTTTGATGAGGGTCTTCTTCTGGTCCTGAAGGACGATTGGTTTTTGATGGGGGTCTTGGTCCTGGACGACTGATGTTTTTGAACTCTGGTCTTTCTGGCTGTCTGGAAGTCCCAGTGTAGTAAGCAGGTCTATAAAGTAGTTCCCATGGTACCACAGTGAGAAGATATTCATTGCAGTACTAACCACGTGTACTAACCACTGAACAGGTCCAATACAGTTTACCTCCAGCTGCTCCTGTTTGTCCCCAGACAGGGCTTCCAGGACCGGCAAGGCATCTGTGAAGACGACTACATGTCGGCAGTCATGCATGGAGGCAACTTCCAGGTCCACCAGTGCTAATGAAGTCTCAATTTCTGCTCTGAAGTTAGAGCAAATTTTCCCAGCTGGGAAGGCCTTGACTCTGTTGTCTGACCAGGAAGCCCACACACATTCTGGACCCTTCTTTGGCTGTTGCATTTGTAGCAGATCCACCTGTGTAGCAGTTGATCCAGGCTTCTTGTTGGAGGGCGTCATCACTCATAGTTTGTTTCATCACGTTCTTCACACACTTGTCTTGGTCTTCCCTCCACAGCATTTGGTGAACTCTGGTGTTGATCAGCAGAGCAGTTGAGGAACTGTGGTGTTGATCAACGAGCAGTTGGGGAACTGTGGTGTTGATCAGCAGAGCAGTTGGGGAACTGTGGTGTTGATCAGCAGAGTAGTTGGGGAACTGTGGTGTGGATCAGCAGAGCAGTTTGGGGAACTGTGGTGTGGATCAGCAGAGCAGTGGGGAACTGTGGTGTGGATCAGCAGAGCAGTGGGGCACTGTGGTGTGGATCAGCAGAGCAGTGGGGCACTGTGGTGTGGATCAGCAGAGCAGTGGGGCACTGTGGTGCTGATCAGCAGGCTGGCTGTGCAGGGCATCTCACTGTTGTGACAGGGCACACACTGGCAGAATTAAGTCTGCGGATTGACTGTGGTGATGTCTCCTCAGTCTCCTGCTGTTGTGCACAAAACTTTTGACTCTTTTT
>JADBJO010000448.1:485000-590000 GCA_016801955.1 Conus betulinus
TAATAAAGCATTTGTCTCTGAATTCAAAGTGCAAGTGGTGGTCTCTGGTTTGTTAGAAAAATTCCCTGGGTCTGTGATTATAGTTGAACTCTGCAGCAATGTAATTTTATTATGTTCCAATGTCCAAGCAATAATTATATTTTTTTTTTTTTTTTTTTTTTTTCTTTCTTTTTTTTTTTTCTTTTCCGTCTTTTTTTTTTCAAACAGAGCGTAAGCCACAACTCTGTCATCTTTGACAATATGCCTTTTCATTTTTTTTTTTTTTTTTTTCAGCATTTTAGGATTTGTTTTGTGGCTGTTGGTTTGGATCCTTGATCAGTACTGATGCTGTTTGTTTCAGTTCTGCATCACTTCCCAAAGGAAGTGAAAGCTTACCAGTATCGAGTGTGTGTGCATGCTGCAGGACAAATTTGAAGAGGCTTTGACTGCGATTGGCAAGGATAAAGAAAAAGCAGAGTTGGTATTGTTTCTTTCTCCATGTGTGGTTGATAGATCTCAATTTTGATGGTGATTAGTACTTAATCTCATATGCTATTTTGTTCACTACTTTTGGAAGTGGGTTGTAGCCATTGCTGATTTCTGGGCTGCGCTTTATATACAGTGTGAGAGGAAGACACTTGATTATGATCAAGCTGCAGTTATATCCCTTGTTCACAATTCAATGTCCTTTATGTTTATCTCTCTGTTTCAAAATTTTAATGATCAAAAAGTATGTAACTTTTCTCACATTTTATCAGATTGTTTACTCATGATAGCATCTGAAAAGAGCCTTAAAAAAAAAAAAATTTCTTTTGTGCTTTTCAGTGGTGCATGAATATTTTGTGACGTACCCACACTCTCTTTGAAAAAATTTTATTTATTAAAAAAGTGTTTTTTACAGTTTCAGTATTAAGCAGTTTGTACAAGTTTGAATTAGCTCTTCGTTATTAGAACTAATTTCATGAAAAGTGTAGTTAAGAAAATGAATGGAAAGGAAGCTAAAGTGGATCTTATACTAATGTAATTTCATGTACTTTTAGAAGAGCTCCTTTGGCTTTATTAGAGGATGACAAAAACTCTGAAAAAGAAAATGGAATGAATGAAATTTATTAACATTTGTACACATCCTTTTGTCTTGTAATTTTATGAGTGGATTGTTTTGTTATCTTTCCTTCTGTCCTTTCTTTTTCTACAAATGTGTGTGTGTGTGTGTGTGTGTGTGTGTGTGTGTGTGTGTGTGTGTGTGTGTGTGTGTGTGATCTTTGTTTATATTTGTTCTTCTTGACAGAACCTTGAAGTTTGAGCGTGCATACTGTCAATACCGACTAAACAGAACTCAAGAGGCATTGGCTACTCTGCGATCTGTCACCAATCCTGATGTTCGCACAAAGGAACTTCTGGGCACAAGTGGTGTGTATTGAGTAACGTATATCTATCATCTGGATTAAGTAAAGTTAGAAAAAAAAAGAAGGAGAAAGAAAGATTGAAGATCGAATTCAATTGAATCAAATTTGAAAAGATGTGGTTCAACTTAATTTAACACTTAACCCTCTTCAGTATGCACTTATCTGAGCTTAGTTACGCTGAAAACCATTGGCAAGGTAAGAAACTCCGTAAATTGAACATGGTTACCCAATTAAAAAAATAATTTAAAAGAGAGGAAAGGAAATAATGAAATGAAAATAATTTAAAAAATTCCTACAAATATATATGTTGCTATATTGTAAGTTTGAAGAATGTCACATGAGTCATTTACTTGGGGGGAAAAAAAATCTTCTTCAGAACTTTCTTCCGAATCGTTGTTCATCATACCTGGAACCTCATCCTAGTCGAAATCTAGGTCACTCTAAGCTTCATTACCCAGCACTTTAACTAAGTCTTATGCCGTAAATCCTACAAAACACAGTATCATCATCACTAAATCTCATTATAAAATGGCAGAAATCAAAGTTAGCCATGGCGAAAAACAGCATTTCGACCTCAAAACTTTAAAAATTCGTAACTCGAGAACCATGGTACGCATCGACTCGCGTTTTTTTTTTTTAAACGGAAGTAAATGGCTACAGGAAGAAGGAAGTCACGTTCTTGCGAGACTTCCTTTTCTACGAGAAACATGGCGGCGCCCATTGTTGCCACGTGTTTCACCGGGCGCTGGCAGGCGCTCCGCCTTTTGGCTGTGTGATATCCGGGCGCCCGCTTGTCAAGAGAGTTAAACACTTCATTTCTTGTTTTGTTTTGAAGTTGACCTTCAATGTGTCGTTGAAGATAAATTGGACATGTTATTCCCTAAGATGTGATACATTTATATGACAGAATCTTAGATCATGGTGTTTAAAACTTGGTTTGTTTTGTTTTACAGTTGTATCGTTTGGAGGATTATGAAGAGTGCTACAATCTGTACAAAGATCTCTTGAAAAATACTGAGGTAAGTAAATCTTTGAGCTTGTGTGATTTACACATGGTATAAAATTGTTTACTTTAACTTGTGTATACATAATTAAGTCTTGTAGCTGTTGTTGAGTGACTCTGTATATGTGTGTGTGTGTACGTGTGTGTGTTTGTGTGTGTGTATGAGAGAGAGGGGGGGGGAGAGTGTCACAACTTTAACATTCAAACTGTCAAGTATTTTATATAACATTTTGAACTACTAATTCATTTTTTGAATGGTCAATCCAGCTGAAATGGAATTTTTGAAACTTGTTTTCAGAAAAGAAATCACCAAACAAATTTTGGAGTTTAAATCACTTTAGATTTTGTCTAACAGTCTTGTAGTGGTTGTTATCTGCTCTTCACTTGTCTATTTTTGTTTGTTTTTTTCCATCAGTATATCAGTTGTGTCTTAGATTTGGTCCATTATGTTCACATACTTTTGTTCTGAAACTGCAGAATCCGTCTGCAGTCCTGAAGCAGACTCCCCATTTTGACATCATCTCTCACATTTCCATAGGGGTTTGAAGCAGTTGCAAGCATGGTCATACAGTTGTCTTTCTGAGCTGTTGTTACTGATGTAGGGGCTCATGCACCTCTGGTTTCTCCACAGTCATGGTGTGGACAGTCTCTTTACAGGTTCAGTATAGAGACACTTGACATAATCTGAAAAAAAACAAATTCTTTTGAAACTTCCGGATGCGAATCTAAATACTTTACAAATGGCAACCAGTTTTGCATCCACTGCTGTGTTGATGTCTAGGAAACAAGGTTCAGAGTCTCCCGCAGTGAACAGAATAGGGCAGATTGGTACTGAAGTGGAACAGAGGAACAGGGAGTGAAAGATTTGGGATGGAAGGGTGTAAGGGTGTTTTTTTACGTTAAAAAAAAGTTCCATCCACCGCTTTCACTATCTCACACACACACACACACACACACACACACACACACACACACACACACACACACACACACACACACACACACACACACACACACATACATACACAGTGGCATGAAGCGCATGCAGATGCAGATATATATAGAGAAACTCATGGGTACATTCAAGCACTTAAACATGTACGCACACGCATGCACACACGCGCGCGCGCGCACACACACACACACACACACACACACACACACACACACACATTTTTTGTGTGTGTGTGTGTGTGCTCTGCATGGCTATAGTTAATGCTGCTTTGATGATGTTGTTGAGGAATTGTGGAGGAAAAAAAGGGGGTGGGATGGTAGCTTTGCCTTGGCAGATGTTGCTTGGAACCCATGGAACCTTACCTTTCAGTTTGTGCAAGTCTGTACACTACTGGCTCTGGTACAGCTACAATTCCCAGAACAGCAACAACAAAAAAAAAAGTGAAACAAAAAGAAGCAGCTGTTATTCCTACACACCTGCTTACCTTAACTCTTTCATCCTGACAAACCCAGTTTTCCAGTTTGCAGAAATCCTACCCTTCCTTCCTGCAGCCCGGAAAACCGGGCAGCACACAATTCCTCCTTTCCTTCCTGCAGCCTGGAAAATCGATGCTCGTGGTAAGCGCTTTGAACTTCGCGTGAGTCGCATCATCGTTTCACGTCATGACCGGATTGCTCGCGCGGCAGTGTTTATGAATGGAATGGATGCCACACGGCCCTAGAGCATGGCAAAGTGGTCGCCGCTCTATTCTGGCTGATTTGCTACTGCATACATGGCAGTTCTCACTTTACACTTCTTTTTTTTTCTGTAAATCGAGGAATGACGGAATGTTCATATTATAAGAATCTAGGAACAAGAGGAAGTAGTAACGGTTCATAGAAAAGTAGGAATGAAAAGAGTTAACTAAGCCAGCAACTGTTTTTTTGTGTATGCTGACACCTGGAGGTGAGGGTGTCAGTGATTTTTGTAGAAAGGTGGGTTTCCTCTCAGAGTCTGTCTGGAAGATGAAGACTTTTGGCAGATATGGCTCAAAGATTTCAACAGGTTAATTTATCCATTTCCCTGAGGTTACCTGTGGTAAGGGCTCTGTGATGGTGGTGTGTGTTGCTGCAGAATAGCTCACTTGACATACACACACACGCACTCACACACACAAACATACACACACACACACACACACACACACACACACACACACACACACACACACACACACACACTCTCTCTCTCTCTCTCTTTTTCCCTTATGCACTGACACACTCACACAAGACACACAAAGACAAGAAACAGTTGAAAACAAGTGAATGGAAACCTAACATAAAGCGCGCACATTCAGTCTCGCACAATAGCTGACAGTTGAAAACAAATGAATGGAAACATAACACAAAGTGAATGTATTCAGTCTCTCACACAATAGCTGACAGTTGAAAACAAATGAATAGAAATCTAACACAAAGTGAATGTATTCAGTCTCACACAATAGCTGACAGTTGAAAACAAATGAATGGAAACATAACACAAAGTGAATGTATTCAGTCTCACACAATAGCTGACAGTTGAAAACAAATGAATGGAAACATAACACAAAAGTGAATGTATTCAGTCTCACACAATAGCTGACAGTTGAAAACAAATGAATGGAAACATAACACAAAGTGAATGTATTCAGTCTCGCACAATAGCTGACAGTTGAAAACAAATGAATGGAAACCTAACACAAAGTATATGTATTCAGTCTCACACAATAGCTCACAGTTGAAAACAAATGAATGGAAACCTAACACAAAGTGCATGCATTCAGTCTCACACAGTAGCTCACATATTGTGTTACCATTCTGGGAATACATTTGTTGTGGAAAATGTGTTTTCAGGATGACTTTGACTCAGAACGTCAAACCAACATGGCTGCTGTGGTTGCTGCTCTTCAGATGTGGGGAGTGATGGATGTGGTGAGTTGGCTCTTCGTCAACAGAATCTGACACTGGTTTGCCTCAAACTCCCTTGGGACCATTACTCTAATTACATGCAGGAATAAACGACTCTCTACATTCACATTTCATGTTCAGTTTTGGAAAACCACTCTACCACTATTTATCTTTTCCTGTTTCTTAAGTCACATTTTTTAGTTGCTTCAGAGAAGAGATCACACAAGTTTGAAAGAGAAAACTTGTTCAAATGGCAGAAAAATTTCTCTGTAAGAGGGAAAAGAAAATAGAAAAAAAAAAAGACACAAAGAATTAGAAAATAAGAACAAAGAACAGACTTGTGCTGTACAATGTAATAAATCTTGTGACTTTTTTTGCTCCAGACTTCACAATGACACACAAAGTTTGAGCTCTCCTTTCTGATCAGTTAAGACAGCTGTCAGCCTTTCAGTGTTGGTATTGCCAGCAGCTTTTCATCGGTTTTATTCCCTCTCTTATTTAGGTTTTGACCTAGCACTGCAGACAGCTTCAGTCACTGTACATTATTTTATGCCATTCACAGTTTATATATGTATGAAATTAGTTTAACAGAGTTGGACATAATAGAGAGATGAGACATACCTCTGACTGGCAGGGATTAGTGTAACAGAGTTGGACATAATGAAGGTGAGACATACCTCTGACTGGCAGGGATTAGTGTAACAGAGTTGGACATAATAAAGTTGAGACAAAACCTCTGACTGGCAGGGATTAGTGTAACGGAGTTGGACATAATACAGGTGAGACAACCTCTTGACTGGCAGGGATTAGTGTAACAGAGTTGGACATAATGAAGATGAGACATACCTCTGACTGGCAGGGATTAGTGTAACAGAGTTGGACATAATGAAGATGAGACATACCTCTGACTGGCAGGGATTAGTGTAACAGAGTTGGACATAATGAAGATGAGACATACCTCTGACTGGCAGGGATTAGTGTAACAGAGTTGGACATAATATGAAGTTGAGACATACCTCTGACTGGCAGGGATTAGTGTAACAGAGTTGGACATAATGAAGTTGAGACATACCTCTGACTGCAGGGATTAGTGTAACGGAGTTGGACATAATGAAGTTGAGACATACCTCTCACTGGCAGGGATTAGTGTAACAGAGTTGGACATAATAGAGGTGAGACAACCTCTGACTGGCAGGGATTAGTGTAACAGAGTTGGACATAATTAAGTTGAGACATACCTCTCACTGGCAGGGATTAGTGTAACAGAGTTGGACATAATTAAGTTGAGACATACCTCTGACTGGCAGGGATTAGTGTAACAGAGTTGGACATAATGAAGGTGAGACATACCTCTGACTGGCAGGGATTAGTGTAACAGAGTTGGACATAATTAAGTTGAGACATACCTCTCACTGGCAGGGATTAGTGTAACAGAGTTGGACATAATGAAGATGAGACATACCTCTGACTGGCAGGGATTAGTGTAACAGAGTTGGACATAATTAAGTTGAGACATACCTCTCACTGGCAGGGATTAGTGTAACAGAGTTGGACATAATGAAGGTGAGACATACCTGTGACTGGCAGGGATTAGTGTAACAGAGTTGGACATAATGAAGTTGAGACATACCTCTGACTGGCAGGGATTAGTGTAACAGTTGGACATAATAGAGGTGAGACATACCTCTGACTGGCAGGGATTAGTGTAACAGAGTTGGACATAATGAAGTTGAGACATACCTCTGACTGGCAGGGATTTAGTGTAACAGAGTTGGACATAAGAGAGGTGAGACATACCTCTGACTGGCAGGGATTAGTGTAACAGAGTTGGACATATGAAGTTGAGACATACCTCTGACTGGCAGGGATTAGTGTAACAGAGTTGGACATAATAGAGGTGAGACAAACCTCTGACTGGCAGGATTAGTGTAACAGAGTTGGACATAATTAAGTTGAGACATACCTCTCACCGGCAGGGATTAGTGTAACAGAGTTGGACATAATAGAGGTGAGACATACCTCTCACTGGCAGGGATTAGTGTAACAGAGTTGGACGTAATTAAGTTGAGACATACCTCTGACTGGCAGGGATTAGTGTAACAGAGTTGGATGTGATACAGATGAGACATACCTCTCACTGGCAGGGATTAGTGTAACAGAGTTGGACATAATAAAGTTGAGACATACCTCTGACTGGCAGGGATTAGTGTAACAGAGTTGGACATAATTAAGTTGAGACAAACCTCTGACTGGCAGGGATTAGTGTAACAGAGTTGGGCATAATTAAGTTGAGACAAACCTCTGAATGGCAGGGATTAGTGTAACAGAGTTGGGACATGATAAAGTGAGACAAACCTCTGACTGGCAGGGATTAGTGTAACAGAGTTGGACATAATAAAGTTGAGACATACCTCTGACTGGCAGGAAGACGCAGGTCTGGAAGAGGATTCCTATGAAGTCTGTTACAACAACGCCTGCTATCAGATCGGTCACGGCAGACTGGAAGCTGCTCAAGCCAAGCTGAAAAAAGCTGAAGGTACAGTTGATGCTTGTAGAATAGCTGTCTGTTTCTCTCCCCTTCAGATTGTCTCCCAGGCTTCGTTCATTTTCCTTGAAGTTTAAAGATACAGCTCATAAAAGTATGCATGTGTGTATGTATATCCACGCATTAGTTATAAAGAGAAAAATTTCATTCCACCTGTCAGAATTGCCGAAGAAGGCCCCACACTTAATATTTGATGTGATAAATTTGGCTTTCAGTTTCTGCGCGCAGTGACACTGACCTGACAGAGGAGGAGCTGGAGGAGGAGCTGGCAATCATCAGGTTGGTGTTCTATCACTTCTCAGGTCTGGCATGTGCCCTGAACAGTTTGTTAGTTGACAGAGGAGGAGCTGGCAATCATCAGGTTGGTGTTCTATCACTTCTCAGGTCTGGCATGTGCCCTGAACAGTTTGTTAGTTGACAGAGGAGGAGCTGGCAATCATCAGGTTGGTGTTCTATCACTTCTCAGGTCTGGCATGTGCCCTGAACAATTTGTTAGTTGACAGAGGAGGAGCTGGCAATCATCAGGTTGGTGTTCTATCACTTCTCAGGTCTGGCATGTGCCCTGAACAATTTGTTAGTTGACAGAGGAGGAGCTGGCAATCATCAGGTTGGTGTTCTATCACTTCTCAGGTCTGGCATGTGCTCTGAACAGTTTGTTAGTGGGTAGCCATGCGCCATCATCAGACTGGTATCAAGCTCCTTTTTGTTTTCACTTCATGGTCAAAGTGGAAGCTTCTATGCCATTTAAGAGTACCATCTTAGGTCTATGATTAGAGAGCAAACTGCAAAGAAAAAAAATATAAACAGCATTGTCACTCCATCTGTCTTGTCCAGAGAACGTCAATGCTTGTTTCTCACTGAACTGAACAGTTTTCAGCTCTGCCCATTTCTCATGTGAATGCAGGCACCATTCTCCAGCAACACACTCTGTTTAAGATTTTCTCCAACTGTTGTAAGAACTCGTTTCAAAGAGACTTGGTCTGCAATGACAGAAACATGTATTCACCATTCACCCACCCTCTCTTTCCATAGAGAGCTGGTTTAGTCTTGATTGGAAAGTAAGTTTAGACTTGTCTGTCAAATACACATACACCCCACACACACACACACACACACAAAACCATGATTGTAGTGCAAACAATGATACACAGATACCAAAGGTCTGACCTGCATGTTGGGCTAATACAAAAGTCAGGCGTTGGCTGAGTTGTGTCCTTGAGTCCCATGTGCTAAATCCTTTGAAGTTGTGATTCATGCATTTAGCAAAGGTGGTGGTGTGTATATGGACTAGTAGTCCACATGCAGTGACATCATCTAGATCAAACTGAAATGGACTTCAGACTTCTCTGACGAGATTAAATCCATAGGTTCTTGTTGTATACGTGCTTTGATGTTACATGTTACATTGCCTGTTTTATGCTTGCTGTGATGTTGATGTGGTGGTTACGTGTTGAGCTTACAGGATAATTATTTTGGGTGGGTGATAGGGATAAGTCTTTTCAGTTTGTAGAAAAATACTTTTTTTTTTGTTATCAGTTTTCTTTTTCTTTGGTTGGAGTATGTCTTGAGAAAATATCATTTTTGTTACTTTTCATATGATAGTCTGTATTTTTCACTAAAACTTGACATTTTTCAGTCATCAGATATCTGACAAGGAAGTCGGAACAACACCAGATCAAACAAGAGTGACAGCTTCAGATACAGAAATGTGATCATTCAAGCATAAGATTACAACTCCCTCCTTCCCACTCCACCCCCCTCACTCACCATCTGTCAGTGCAGATGTTGACCATCCTCAGGCAGCTGTTCTGGGGGTTATCAAGTACACAGACTTCGTAAACAAATGCCAGTTCATAGAGATTTCATGGTGGTGAAAAGATTGTGTTCACAGCAGTTTATGATCACCTTAGCATGTGAGCATTGACGCACCATCTTCAGAAGGCATGTGTGTTTCACGTTGGTAATGAGTGAGTCGTAGGGTATTGAGACATGAATATAGCCAGAAATTTTAAGTCATAACATTGTGGAAGGTTTTGGTTTGTTATGAAAGCACTGTAATCTTGGTGTTCATTTTGTACAGAGTGCAGATGGGATACCTGCTGCAGTGTAAAAAGGGCGCACTGAAGAGGCCTCCCAGCTGTACAACCTGGTTCAAAAGAACAGGTAAATTATCCAGTGTTGGGTTACATGTGTGTATTATTTTTGTGACATTTTGACACCATTGATGGCTTGTAGAAGGTTGACTAACAAGTATTGTAATGAACCTCTCAGGCATTTTATTTTCCGAAATGGGAAAGAGATACAGAAATCTTGGCTGATGCGGAGGAAGGTTTTGATTGGATAAGTTAATTGTGGTGATAGAGATACAGAAATCTCCACTGAAGTGGAGGAAGGTTTTGATTGGATAAGTTGATTGTGGTGATTTTAGTTGAGCTGAAATGTCTTTCATATTTGTGTAAAACTGATGTCAAATTGGATTAGAAAAATAAGAAATATTGTCTAACAAGTGGAAAAGTATTACTTTGGCAAGTTGTCTAAAAACATGTCATCTGGAAAAAATTGGATTTAGTCTTCCCCTAGGCCAATTATCCAGAAATAAATTTTGGGGTTGATGTATTTGAGGCATATAAAGAATTTGGCAAAAGGATTATATCTTCATTTCTGAAGAAATTGCTTCCGAAAAATATTTTGTAATGAAAACATTAAGATAGATAAAAAAAAAACCCAATTTTTTTTTTATCAAAGTCTGTTCGACAAAAGTATATATACAAATTGGACACATAATGAAAGAAGATGGCATGCTTTTGGCATATAGAAAGTTCAATTACAAATATGGATTTTGCATGACTTTTATTTCGTACACTGGGTTATTAAGGGAGGTAAACGCATATATTCGGAAAACTGCAGTAACAATGACAAATAACAAGCATGAAGAAAATCTAAGCTGTGGAAACTTATCTGTACAGTCTGTAGAGGGGCACGTGTTTACTATGATGCCTTTCTGTGTGACAACATAATCCTTACTTTTTGCAACAAGTGGAATGAAAAACTTGACCAGCAATTGGAATGGAATATCATTTTTAAAAAGGTACAAAAAAATAAAAGAAATAAATCTAGTTGCAAAGTGAAACGACTGCAGGCGAAATCTAAACAAATCTTAAATAAATGTCAGCGAACCCCAGAGAGAAACGTGGACAAACGAGTCACAAGACAACACACAACGCGTTTCGACCTCTTAGGTCTTCCTCAGGTGAAACAAAGACGGACAAAATAACGAAAATGCACTTAGCTTTGATCGCTTCAGATTGCTTCTGAGTTCAGCGCAAGGAAGGCGTTGTCTTGTGACTCGTTTGTCCACGTTTCTTTGGGCGGACCTTCGCTGACGTTGTGTGTTGTCTTTGAAGATTTGAAAAGAAATGGGCAGTTCGCTGACATTTATTTAAGATGAAAAGAAAAAAACTTAAATGGTTTCAGATAAGAATTCTACACCATATATTGGGTACAAATATTGTGTTGTCAAAAATGAGAGTTGAACTGAGTGATCATTGTACATTCTATAATAGAGAAAGGGAAAACATTGAGCATCTGTTTTGGTTTTGTGAACATGCAGCACATTTTTGGCAACAATTTCAAGCAACAATGAAAGAGAAGTGTCAGCATGCAGCTTCTTTAAATTTGTCTGTTGAATGGTATTATTTGGGCATGCAGATCATTTCAGAGAGGTGATGAAACCTTTGACTTCATACTACTTCTAGGAAAATATTTTATCTATAAATGCAAGTGCAAGAAAAAAACTTCCAATTTTGATAAGCTTTCTACATTATTAAAGACAAGATATAGGTTTGAACAAAAAGTTGCGAAAAGCGTAAAGTCAAGTCAAAAAAAACTGCATGAAAAATGGCA
Organism: Conus betulinus; assembly: GCA_016801955.1. Classification (NCBI taxonomy): domain Eukaryota; kingdom Metazoa; phylum Mollusca; class Gastropoda; order Neogastropoda; family Conidae; genus Conus; species Conus betulinus. Next base: position 496,717 of record JADBJO010000448.1, read on the forward strand.
ACTATACCAATCTTTAATAGTCTTTAGAAGTGTAACTTTTGGACTTGATGTATATGCTTAGGGACGAGTCTGTCTCTGTGTCACTTTACATGCATGCTTGTTTGGATCCCCTGGTGGCTTTGTCGGTGCCCTATCCCTCTCTCTCTCTCTCTCTCTCTGTCTCTCTCTCTTTGTTTGTTTTTTTTGACTTTTTTCCCTTTTTTTCCCCGTATTTTTTTTGTTCTGTATTTAATCAATTTTTTGAAAAAAAGCTCCCATACAAATACGTTAACACATGGTACAGAAACTGTTTATGGTACCTGGCCAGAACGGCTGTTGAAGCATAAATGGTGTGAATCGTACGCTGATATGAAGGGAAATGCTATGAATTTGTGTTAAATGTGATGTTTTTGAAAGGAGAAAAATAAAAATTGATTAAAAAAAAAAAAAAAAAAATGAGCAGTTCTATTATTTGTACGCCGCCATTGGTGGTTTGCTGTCTTTTCTACAAAGTGAATACGTGATCACATTGAAATGGTTGATGTAGAGCAAAGTTAGGTTTGGATACATATTTTATTATCATTTATTTTGACTTTTGTCTTTCTTCATGTCCAGCAGACTGAAAGAAATATTTTAGCTTTTGTGTTTATTTTCTTATCTCTCTCTGATAGACTTTGGAGAACCGTATCCCATGCCCTTAGCATCTGATTGATTGGTTAAGATGAAAGTCATGGTAGGATAATTTGGTTTGCCCATTTGAACAGTTCATAGCACTTTTCTTAAGAAATTTTGATGGGGTTTGTACAGAGTGCAGAGTATCTGGAGGGCATGGTAGACGTTTTGGTGTCTATTAAAAATATCATGAAAAATGCAGAGTGGTCATCATAGAAGAGCCTTAATTATTATTCATTGACATGAATAGATTATCGACATGAATATATTATTGACATGAATATGTTATTGAACAAAAACAACACACAGTTAGAATGCATTTTCAGGATTCACACTAGCCTTGAAAATCCTTTGAAGTCAGTTGATTTTGACCCCCCCCCCCCCCACCTCCCCCTTAAGGCCCCATAAACGTCAGATTGAACAGCTTGAAGTGGGTTTGCAACCATTCAAACCTTTAGAAATTAAGAAGAGATTGAAAATTTTATTCTCTGTAAAGAATGAAAAGGCGTTTTAAAAAAAAAGTAAGGAAAATAGATTATGATACTTTGCTTCTGCAAAAAAAAAAATGTGTGATAAAATCGTCATCTGCTGTAAATCATGTTTCTGTTTTTAAGACACAGTGGCACAGTTTAGTAAGGGGTTAATGCTGTCAGAATTTCACAAAGGTTGACATTAATTTGAAAAATTATTTGATCAGCACTTGAACCGCTGTACTTTGCCTTAGCAAATGACTCTTGACTGCTGCACAGTACCTGTATAGTACCTGTTCATGTGTATCTTAAGTTACTTCTGTCTCCAAAACCAGTTCTCTTCATTGTTGCTGTTTGCTGCTGTTTTGTGATCATTTGAAAGCATGTGGCTGAACCCCGTCCAGCTCCAGACTGTGAGTGAGCTGCTGCTTCTACACGAGTTTAGGTGAAACCTGACAGTGCAGCTGAAGGTGGTCTCACTGAACAAATGAACAAAAGCTGCAGATGTCCTTGGAATTTGGTAGATCAGGAGACTAGGACATTTAATTTGACTTCAATCACACAGTAATATTTGCTTTTTTTTTTTTTTCATGGAGATTCAACAAGAGGCAGAAGTCTGTCTGAAATCATCTTATGCAACTGCAGTTATGTTTCATGTTGCCACAGTGACTTGCTTGAAAGTTGCTGAGCAAATAAGCAGCCTATGTGGTTGAAAAGTCTTGTTTCACAGGATATGTAGTGAAATGTGTTCATGGATGAAGGATGATCTGTTGAAAGATCAAAACAATGCTTTTCACACACACGCGTAACAGATATTCACTGATTTCATTTTCATGTTCAATTTTTTATGTGTCATTGTAGTCCTCCTTACCTCCCAGAATGGATTAAAAGAATCAAAATTTCGAGAGTCTTTTATCTAAAGTGGTAAGGTTAAAAGTGGATTTTTTTTTATTGTCTTCCAGACAATGCAGTGCATTGACACAATCACAGTGTACCAGCTGCCTTTTCAGACCCTCCGATGCTGGCCTGTGCGCCGTGCTGTCCAAACAATTGTCACCATCAACAAGGACCAGAACGTCTTTGACTCCAAGCGCAAGATGAAGGCGGCCACAGTGGACAGTGTCAAGGCCAAGCTGACCACCTCCCAAAAGGAGACCATCGCTGTCAACCAGTGTCTGCTTCATATGTATTCCAATCAGGTGTGTGTGTGTGTGTGTGTGTGTGTGTGTGTGTGTGTGTGTGTGTGTGTGTGTGTGTATGTGTGAGAGAGATTTGTGTGTGTGTGTGTGTGTGCGCGCGCATGTTTGTTGGCCATATTTGTGTGCCAGGAGCTGGGGGAGGAAGGGAAAGCAGGCCCATGTTTATTGGTATTTTGTTAAGAATTTTGATGATGAAATTTAAAGCAAAAAAAAAACTCCTCATAGTGATAGCAGTGGTATTGAAAACATGAACAAAACCTTTTTCTGACAGTTACTGAAGATGTATTCACTTTTATCTGTACGTTCATGTACATACACCCACATGCATGCACAAAACACATATTGATACGTGCATGCAGGCACATATGTGCTGACATGCCCTTATGCACCTACACACAACGCCAGCATGCCATTTTGTTTTTAAATGTGCACATGCATTTGACACATACACACGCACACAGACACATACACAGGCAAGGTGTGTATATTTATCTTGGCTCTGAACTGCACAATTACATATACAAAACGTGAATATGTGTCTGCAAACACCAGCATGCATACACAAACACATACACACATACATCAGTCACTTATTCATTCACCACAAAACTCATGTATTACTAATGAACGTGAAACAGTATTAGAGAACACTACAAATGAACACACATAGTAAAAACTATGTTGTGCTGAGGAACCTGTGACCCCATGCAACTGCAAAATGTCACTGAAAGTGGTGTAGTTAGGGCAGGATGGCTCACAACATTATCATTGCTGACACTCCCAACCACAACAAACAGATGAAGAGTAGCGTGATGATGGAGAGAACATCATGAAGGTGTATATTCACAGCAAAAGACGAAATGAAAGTGTTTAGGTATGGTTGATTAGGCTGTGCAGTTAAGAGAGTTAAGGCCTCAGGGAATCATTGGAGTGAATGGGGTTATCTCCCATTTGTTTTTCTTGATGCTTTTCAACCTGATTTATGGAATGTTTTGACTCTGAGTAAGATGAGGAATCTGTTTAGTCAGGGAAGGGAAATGCCAGTGATCACAAATAGTGTGTGTGTTTGTTACTGTGGTCAGGCATCTGATTGTGTGTCACTGTGGTCAGGCATCTGAGTGTGTGTCACTGTGGTCAGGCATCTGAGTGTCTGTTACTGTGGTCAGGCATCTGATTGTGTGTCACTGTGGTCAGGCATCTGATTGTGTGTTTGTTACTGTGGTCAGGCGTCTGATTGTGTGTCAGTGTGGTCAGGCATCTGATTGTGTGTTTGTTACTGTGGTCAGGCATCTGATTGTGTGTCAGTGTGGTCCGGCATCTGATTGTGTGTTTGTTACTGTGGTCAGGCATCTGATTGTGTGTCAGTGTGGTCAGGCATCTGATCGTGTGTGTTTCACTGTGGTCAGGCATCTGATTGTGTGTCACTGTGGTCAGGCATCTGATTGTGTGTCACTGTGGTCAGGCATCTAAGTGTGTGTTTGTCACTGTGGTCATGCATCTGATTGTGTGTCACTGTGGTCAGGCATCTGATTGTGTGTCACTGTGGTCAGACATCTGATTGTGTGTCACACTGTGGTCAGGCATCTGATTGTGTGTCACTGTGGTCAGGCATCTGATGTGTGTGTCTCTGTGGTCAGGCATCTGATTGTGTGTCACTGTGGTTAGGCATCAGATTGTTTGTCACTGTGGTCAGGCATCTGATTGTGTGTCACTGTGGTTAGGCATCAGATTGTCACTGTGGTCAGACATCTGATTGTGTGTCACTGTGGTCAGGCATCTGATTGTGTGTTTGTCACTGTGGTCAGACTTCTGATTGTGTGTTTGTCACTGTGGTCAGGCATCTGATTGTGTGTCACTGTGATCAGACATCTGATTGTGTGTCACTGTGGTCAAACTGTGTGTGTGTGGTCAGACATCTGATTGTGTGTCACTGTGGTCAGGCATCTGATTGTGTGTCACTGTTGTCAGGCGTCTGATTGTGTGTCACTGTGGTCAGGCATCTGTGTGTGTGTTGTGTGATTGTGTGTCACTGTGGTCAGGCATCTGATTGTGTGTCACTGTGGTCAGGCATCTGATTGTGTGTCACTCTCAGGCATCTGATTGTGTGTCAGGCATCTGATTGTGTGTCAGTGTGGTCAGACATCTGATTGTGTGTGTTGTCACTGTAGTCAGGCATCTGCTTGTACGTTTGTCACTGTGGTCAGACATCTGATTGTGTGTGTCACTTTGTCACTGTGGTCAGGTATTGGATTGTGTGTCACTGTGATCAGGCATCTGATTGTGTGTCAGTGTGATCAGACATCTGATTGTGGTCACTGTGTCACTGTGGTCAGTGGTCATCTGATTGTGTGTGTCATCTGATTGTGTGTCACTGTGGTCAGACATCTGGTTTGTGTGTCACTGTGTGTCAGTGGTCAGACATCTGATGTGTGTCACTGTGGTCAGACATCTGATTGTGTGTCACTGTGGTCACATCTGATTGTGTGTCACTGTGGTCAGACATCTGATTGTGTGTGTCACTGTGGTCAGACATCTGATGTGTGTGTGTGTCACTGTGGTCAGTCACTGTGTCAGATGATTGTGTGTGTCACTGTGGTCAGACATCTGATTGTGTGTGTCACTGTGGTCAGACATCATGGTGTGTGTGTGTCACTGTGGTCACTGTGGACATCTGATTGTGTGTCACTGTGGTCAGACATCTGATGTGTGTGTCACTGTGGTCAGACATCTGATTGTGTGTCACTGTGGTCAGACATCTGATTGTGTGTGTGTCACTGTGGTCAGACATCTGATTGTGTGTGTCACTGTGGTCAGGCATCTGATTGTGTGTCACTGTGGTCAGGCATCTGATTGTGTGTGTCACTGTGGTCAGCATCTGATTGTGTGTGTGTCACTGTGGTCAGGCATCTGATTGTGTGTCACTGTGGTCAGACATGTGATCTGATTGTGTGTGTCACTGTGGTCAGACATCTGATTGTGTGTCACTGTGGTCAGACATCTGATGTGTGTTGTCACTGTGGTCAGACATCTGGTTGTGTGTGTGTCACTGTGGTCAGACATCTGATTGTGTGTCACTGTGGTCAGGCATCTGATTGTGTGTCACTGTGGTCAGGCATCTGATTGTGTGTCACTGTGGTCAGACATCTGATTGTGTGTCACTGTGGTCAGACATCTGATTGTGTGTTTGTGATTGTGTGTCACTGTGTCACTGTGGTCAGACATCTGATTGTGTGTGTCACTGTGTCACTGTGGTCACTGTGGTCAGACATCTGATTGTGTGTCACTGTGGTCAGGCATCTGATTGTGTGTCACTGTGGTCAGACATCTGATTGTGTGTGTCACTGTGGTCAGGCATCTGATTGTGTGTCACTGTGGTCAGACATGTGATGTGTGTGTCACTGTGGTCAGACATGTGATTGTGTGTCACTGTGGTCAGGACATGTGATTGTGTGTCACTGTGGTCAGACATCTGATTGTGTGTCACTGTGGTCAGACATGTGATCGTGTGTTACTGTCACTGGGGTCAGACATCTGATTGATTGTGTGTCACTGTGGTCAGGCATCTGATTGTGTGTCACTGTGGTCAGACATCTGATGTGTGTGTGTGTCACTGTGGTCAGGCATCTGATTGTGTGTGTGTGTCACTGTGTCAGACATCTGATTGTGTGTGTGTCACTGTGGTCAGGCATCTGATTGTGTGTGTGTGTCACTGTGGTCAGACATCTGATTGTGTGTCACTGTGGTCATTGTGGCATCTGTGGTCAGGCCTGTGTGTGTGTCACTGTGGTCAGACATGTGATGTGTGTGTGTGTCACTGTGGTCAGGCCTGTGATTGTGTGTTGTTGCTCTGTGTGCAGGGGGAGCAGTGCCTGAGGGAGGCTGAAGGGCTGGCTGGTGAAGCAGAACCCCAACCTGATGTCCTGCATGTTGATCAGTGCCGCCCAGCACGTCAAGGACAAGAACATCGACAAGGCTGTGGCCATGATACAGGTCAGGCTGGGCTCGGGCTTATTTTCACAAATTTTGCTTTTTCAGGAAAAAGATCATTTTCCTGATCTTCTTCCTTTCCAATGAAGAGTGATACAGGTGTTATTTTTAGCTGATAATGGTGCAGAAGTTGGTAACTGTTGCATTTGTTTGCTGAAACGCAGTTGCTGGAGCAGTTTTGGGATGATGATGACAATGATGATTGCAGGCATATGCGGACACACACCCAGATCAGCAGTTCAGCTTACAGCTGACCAAAGTGCAGATCTACCTCAGTCAGGGCAAGGTGTACCCAGCGTGTGAAGCTCTGAAAGCCTTGGGGGACGTCCAGTACAAACCAGGAGTGGTGAGTGGGGTTCTCCAGATATGAGTCTGAATTCAGATATGGGTAAAACATGAAAGTCTTGATTTTCCAGACAGACAGTGGAACAAGTTTTTTCTCAGTGAAAAGTTTTTCTCCCCAAGTATTTTCATCCTAGACAATATAAAAGTAACTTGAGTTCATGTGTGTGTGTGTGTGTGTGTGTGTGTGTGTGTGTGAGTGTGTGTGTGTGTGTGTGTGTGTGTGTGTGTGTGTGTGTGTGTGTGTGAGTGTGAGTGTGTGTGTGTGTGTGTGTGTGTGTGTGTGTGTGTGTGTTGAAGTGTGCTATTGAGTGTGTGTGTGTTTGTGTGTGAGTTTGTGTGTGTGTGTGTGTGTGTGTGTCTGTGAAACAAAGTAAAGTTGTCCACTTGCTCCAGTTCAAGTAGTGATGAGAAAATATGTTTTCTTTCCTAAAAACGGAAAGAAAAAGGTTCATCTTCTGAAAGAAGCTTGTAGTGTGGGATGTTTGTGCCCTGCAGCTCACTGTAGTGATGGGGTAAGGTTTGTGCTGGTTGCAGGCTGGAAGGACTGGGGGTTCATCTTCTGTCATCTACTGAAGGGATATGGGATGGGTTTGTTGCCCAGCTGGTTCTTACTTAAACTGATGTTTGTTGAAGGTTCTGCTGGTTGCAGTTACTTAAAGGATATGTCCCTTGAAGTGTTACTCACAGTGGAGTTGCATCTACTTAAAGGATATGTCCCTGGAAGTGTTACAGTGGAGTTGCATCTATTTAAAGGAGATGTCACTGGAAGTGTTACAGTGGAGTTGCATCTACTTACAGTGAAGTTGCATCTATCTACTGAAGGGATATGTCGCTGGAAGTGTTACTCACAGTGGAGTTGCATCTACTTAAAGGAGATGTCCCTGGAAGTGTTGTTGCTCACAGTGGAGTTGCATCTACTTAAAGGAGATGTCCCTGGGAGTGTTGCTCACAGTGGAGTTGTATCTACTTAAAGGAGATGTCCCTGGGAGGGTTGCTCACAGTGGAGTTGCATCTACTTAAAGGAGATGTCCCTGGGAGGGTTGCTCACAGTGGGGTTACATCTGTTTAAAGGATATATCTCTGGGAGTGTTGCTCACAGTGAAGTTGTATCTACTGAAGGGGTATGTCTGTGGGAGTGTTGCTCAAATTTCCTGACCAGCACAGCAAGAGTTTGTGTCTTCCAGGTCTGGTCGACAGGGGAAAAATATCACAACAGAAAGTACAGCCCTTCACATAGTCTTTATCATAAACAGACCTCTGTGTCCTCATCCTCATTGTGCATTGTCCTTTAGACTGTTGCTCTCGAGTGTGCTGATCATTGACAAATTGTTGCAGCCTTCTGATTGGATGGGACAGACAGATCAATTTAACAAGTTCTGCTTTTTATTGTTTCACAAGGGACAATGATATAAAAGTGAACCATCTCCCCCTGCACAAAAAAAACTACAAGGGACAATGATATAAAAGTGAACCATCTCCCCTGCACAAAAAACTAACTGTCCTTCAGACCACTATACTGTAATCTCTTGCAATCTTGGTTCAGCAGCCAGTGGGCTGAAATAAAAGCTGGAGGTGTGAAGTACTGTGAGGTTGGGGTAGTATGTTTATGTTTTCAGGTGTCTGTCTGCTTGGTGACGCTGTACATGAGTCAGGAAGATACTGTTGCTGCCTCTGAAACTCTCATTGGGGCTGTCAACTGGTACAAGAAAAACCAGGTACGTATTTTCTGTAGAAACATTTAGATTTGACTGAAAATCTATTGTTGTTTCAGAGGGGCACAGCAAGGTGCTAGGTTCATGGCACATAAACAGTATTGGCCAGGAAGCACTTGATATTGTACAGATCCATTGGTTTTCAGCATCTAGATTGTAAAATAAGATTTGTTGTTGGTTTGTTGGGTGGGTGTGCTTTGAACATGTTTCACATGTTTTATCAGTCTGGGTTTTTCTCTTTTTTTTGTGATACATAAAAGGTTTTGTCTGATGCTTATGCTCATAGGAATTGATGAAAAAAAAGAGAAAAGAAAAAAACGTCTCTCTCTCTCTCTCTGTGTCTCTCTCTTTCCCCCCCTCCCTCTCTGTCTCTGTCTTTCTCTGTCTTGCTTTCTGTCTTTCTCCCTCATGCACACACATTGACAGTGAAAACTAAGGGGTATGATATAATGACTATTGTTAAGCTGAAACTAAGGTGATGAGCACAAACACAGAAACCTCTCCACATGGAACACACTGGCTTGCTTTTCAGTAGTCAGCTGGGTGGGCATTTTGATCTTTAAAACATGATACACAAACAAGCTTTCTGAACTGGATCTGATTAAAAGTTTAGTTATGATCAAATTCCTGAATCATAAGTAAGCTTTCAATAAGATCCGGTTCAGAAATCTTATTCGTGTATATGTGTGTGTGTGTGTGTGTGTGTGTGTGTGTGTGTGTGTGTGTGTGTGTGTGAATGAATAGGTAGGATGTGATGCACGATTTGTGATTTGTTGTTTTTATGGCCAGTCTTAGTTTCTCTTTGGAGATAATAAATTGTTCCTGACTTGACTTGATAATACAAGCATTTGAGGGCATAGACATAGCAAGGTAACCTGGTTTGGCAGGCAGTAGACATGGCAAGGTGGTAGTAGACATGGCAGGGTGGCAGTTTGACATGGCAAGGTGGCCATGGGTTTGACAGGCAGTAGACATGGCAAGGTGGCCTGGTTTGGCAGGCAGTAGACATGGCAAGGTGGCCTGGTTGGGCAGGCAGTAGACATGGCAAGGTGGCCTGGTTTGACAGGCAGTAGACATGGCAAGGTGGCCTGGTTTGGCAGGCAGTAGACATGGCAAGGTGGCCTGGTTTGGCAGGCACTAGACATGGCAAGGTGGCCCTGGTTTGGCAGGCATTAGACATAACAAGGTGGCCTGGTTTGACAGGCAGTAGACATGGCAAGGTGGCCTGGTTTGGCAGACATTAGACATGGCAAGGTGGCCTGGTTTGGCAGACATTAGACATGGCAAGGTGGCCTGGTTTGGCAGGCAGTAGACATGGCAAGGTGGCCTGGTTTGGCAGACATTAGACATGGCAAGGTGGCCTGGGTTTGGCAGGCAGTAGACATGGCAAGGTGGCCTGGTTTGGCAGGCAATAGACATGGCAAGGTGGCCTGGTTTTGGCAGGCATTAGACATAACAAGGTGGCCTGGTTTGGCAGGCAATAGACATAACAAGGTGGCCTGGTTTGGCAGGCAATAGACATAACAAGGTGGCCTGGTTTGGCAGGCATTAGACATGGCAAGGTGGCCTGGTTTGGCAGGCTTTAGTAGACATAACAAGGTGGCCTGGTTTGGCAGGCATTAGACATGGCAAGGTGGCCTGGTTTTGGCAGGCAGTAGACATGGCAAGGTGGCCTGGTTTGGCAGGCAGTAGACATGGCAAGGTGGCCTGGTTTGGCAGGCAGTAGACATGGCAAGGTGGCCTGGTTTGGCAGGCAGTAGACATGGCAAGGTGGCCTGGTTTGGCAGGCGGTAGACATGGCAAGGTGGCCTGGTTTGGTAGGCATTAGACATGGCAAGGTGGCCTGGTTTGGCAGGCAGTAGACATGGCAAGGTGGCCTGGTTTGGCAGACATTAGACATGGCAAGGTGGCCTGGTTTGGCAGGCAGTAGACATGGCAGGTGGCCTGGTTTGGCAGGCATTAGACATGGCAAGGTGGCCTGGTTTGGCAGGCAGTAGACATGGCAAGGTGGGCTGGTTTGGCAGGCAGTAGACATGGCAAGGTGGCCTGGTTTGGCAGGCATTAGACATGGCAAGGTGGCCTGGTTTGGCAGGCAGGCAGTAGACATGGCAAGGTGGCCTGGTTTGGCAGGCAGTAGACATGGCAAGGTGGCCTGGTTTGGCAGACATTAGACATGGCAAGATGGCCTGGTTTGGCAGGCAGTAGACATGGCAAGGTGGCCTGGTTTGGCAGGCATTAGACATGGCAAGGTGGCCTGGTTTGGCAGGCAGTAGACATGGCAAGGTGGCCTGGTTTGGCAGGCATTAGACATGGCAAGGTGGCCTGGTTTGACAAGCATTAGACATGGCAAGGTGGCCTGGTTTGGCAGGCATTAGACATGGCAAGGTGGCCTGGTTTGGCATCTTGACCAGTTTTTTCTGTATTTCCATTCTTAATTTTCATGCTGATGTGTGGGGAAAGGGGGGGGAGTTACCTCTACAAAGCAAAACAGAAGGGGAAATGGAATGTGTTCCACAACTTATGAAAAGTTGCTTTTCAAAGGAATGAAAACAAAAGTTTGTCTTGGTTCCTGTTTATGACAGTCCAGAAAATCAGTATGGCGTCTTATAAATGCAATATTGTGTAGCTGTTTGACTGCCCAGTTAACTGTTGCAGCATCTTCATGACCTTCAGACATGGGATGGTGATTATAGAAATGCTTTTGTTTCAGGTCAAATCGACTGATCTGGGGGTGCTGACTCAGGCTAACTCCGCTTTCCAAATGAAGCATGGAAACAGTCAGGTGGCTGCCCAGATTGCTGGAGGACCAGAGAAAGTCAGTGTGTTGGTAGAGATTGGTATAGAGAGCGAGAGAGGGAGGGAGAGAGAGAGTGTTTGTTGGAACAGATTGGTATAGAGAGTGAGAGGAAGGGAGAGAGAGTGTGTTCATTGAAATAGATTGGTATAGAGAGTGAGAGGAACTTATTAGAATAGATTGGTATAGAGAGTGAGAGGAACTTATTAGAATAGATTGGTATAGAGAGAGTGAGTGCAAGGAAGTTGTTGGAATAGATTGGTATAGAGAGTGCAAGGAAGTTGTTGGAATAGATTGGTGTGTAGAGAGTGCGAGGAAGGGAGGGTGAGTATGTATGCATAGGTGTGTGTTAGTGGTGTTGAGGATTTCAAGTGTGTGCATGAGTGTGAACCCATACGTATAACTGTGAATCAGTATTAAAAGATTTTGAAGAGGTGTAGGCTCGTATGATTCTTAGACAACCCAGATCTACTCACATCACTCCCTTATTTCTTTATCTTCACTTGCTGCCAGTCGAAAAATGAATAAGACTACAAACTGTCCTTACTCTGCTTTAAATCTTGAATGGCTTAGCTCCTTCCTATATTCTGATTTCCTTCATCTCTGTGTTCCTTCTAGGCAGGTGCGTTCTTCTACTGACAATACTCTGTCAGTTTAAAATCCCTCAATTTTGAACTGACCTATGGCAGTCGTTCTGTTTCTTTTCAGGGTACGGTTTCTTGGAACAAACACTCCCAATATCTTTGAATAGTTCAAAACTCTCTGTCTTCCTTCAAGGCATCTCTTTAAAACAACCCTCTTCACCTATCAATAGCACATCTTTCTTCCCCTTCCCTTGCCCATCAAATTGATTCTGCGACTAGTGTGTATGTGTGTGTGTGTGTGTGTGTGTGTGTGTGTGTGTGTGTGTGTGTGTGTGTGTGTGTTTGCACGCATGCTGTTGTGTCTATTGTTGTGAGACGTAACAGTGGGAAACTGTGGCTGTCATTTAGAGATGCAGTTATTATAAAGAGGAACGTGCTTACATTGATTTTAAAACAAATAGAACAAATGCTTATGAATTCTAGGTTTTACATCTGATTGTTGAAAGTTCACTTTGGGAGCACACCATGAGAACAGGGTAGAGAGCTTGTACTGGACATAGCTGTGTGGAGAAATCTGTGTGGTTTGATGTACAGAGCATGAAGACAAAAACTGGGTACAAGTTTTGAAAAGTGATACGTAATGAATACAATAATGTTTGATCTGACAGCAAGAAGGAGGCACTTAAATGTGGGTCAGTTTGCTGGCACTGCAGATCAGACGGTGCACAGGAAATGAAAGGCAAAAGAACAGCTACAAACAGAACTAAAACACCTTCAAAAGTGAAGTTGCAAGTGTCTTGAGTGTTGATGATGTAATGCACTGCTCTAGAAATCTCTTAAACCATTCTGGCTGGCTCCTTGATCACAATGTTTACAACTTGTTAATTTAGTCATGTATATTGCTTTTGCTTGTTGGTTTGGTCTTGGTCATGTTTCATAAGTTGGGGATTTGTGTATTTATGAGTTAACATCTGTGTATATTTGCAGGCGTAATCCCAAAGATCCGTTGATCCTGGCACAGCTGATCTCTGCCTATTCCCAGTTCGACACTGCCAAGGCAAAGGAGTATCCTTGAGGATCAATACTGTTGGGTGTCAGTGGGTGTAACTCGCCCAACAGCCACTCATAGAGTCTATCCTTCAAGATCATTACTGTTGTGTGTCAGTGGGTGTAACTCGCCCAATAGCACTCACAGAGTCTATCCTTGAAGATCATTACAGTGTTGTGTGTAAGTGGGTGTAACTGGCCCAATAGCCACTCATAGAGTCTATCCTTGAAGATCATTACTGTTGGGTGTCAGTGGGTGTAACTCGCCGAATAGCCACTCATAGAGTCTATCCTTGAAGATCATTACTGCTATTGTGTGAGTGGGTGTAACTCGCCCAATAGCCACTGACAGAGTCTATCCTTGAGGAACAATACTGTATTGTGTTTCAGTGGGTGTAACTCGCCCAGTGGCCACTCTCAGATTCTATCCTTGAAGATCATTATTGTTGTGTGTTTTGAAGATCATTACTGTTGTGTGTGAGTGGGTGTAGCTTGCCCTATAGCCACTCTCAGATTCTATGCTTGATCCACAATTGACGACTTACAGATTTTTCCCATTGGCAGAGCAGTGAAGAAATTAGATCACAGTTTAACCAGAGTAATTTGTACTTGTTTTGAACAGCGGAATACTGTCCACACAGTAGATGGATGTTTTCTTTCCTTAACCAACGTCCAGAATCAGCAAAGACTTGCCGCCAGTGTCCGAGATAGCTCAGGGGGTGGACGTGGACAGCCTGGAGAGCACCTTTAGCACACTGGGACCCAGTACATGAAAAAAAACACAGAAAGGAGGGGAGGCCTCCCCTGGACCGTCAGTATCCTGACCCTTTGTGGTCTTCTCTGTGTGTGGTGTGTGTGTGTGTGTGTGTGTGTGTATGTGTGTGTGTGTGTGTTGTGTGTGTGTGTGTATATGTGTGTGTGTGTGGTGTGCATGTGTAAGTGTAAGTGTGTGTGCATGCATAATCTTTTTCTTTCGTTAATCCATATTTTTTTATGTCTCTCTGTCACTTTTTTTTTTCTTCAGTATCTTTTGATTAATCTCCCTTCCAGTCACATTCCTTTTTCCTCATCATTACTTACTTTTTTTTTTTGTTTGTTTTTTGATACTCACTGTTTTTTTTTTCTTTTTTTTCTTTCTTTTTTTTTTTAAACATATATCCTGGTTTATCCATGTCCTTTTCTACAATGTATCTTGTCTCCAACTCATCTCTTGCTCTTAGTTTTTTTTACTCTCTTTTTCTCTTTTTTTTTTCCTTTTTATGTCTTTTACTATTCTGCTTGTTCTGTTTGCTATACTTTATATGTTTTTCTTTGATTATTATCCTTTACGTTTTTTCATCATTTATTGTCCTCCATTTTTATTTTTTGTTATCTTTTTTATCATTATCTCTTTTTCTGTCATTATCTCAAGATTTCAAACTTCATTGCTGTCCTTTTTTTGTTCATCTTTGTTTCAAACTTCTTTTCTGACCCTTTTTGTTCATGCACTAATGTTCGTGCACTCTGTCTTTCGTTACTCTCCATTTTTGTACTCCCAGTTCTTATAGAACAGAGAGTACTTTAGAATTGGAACGAAGAAATACTACTGTCTGTCTGTCAGTGGTCAAAATGTGTTCCACTCGCTCCAGGCAAAACTTCTGGGCAATCTTTCTGAAAATTTGTAGGTATGTTTCATAGTGGGTCACAGATGATGCCCAATATTTTATTTTACCACAGCCTCAAAAGCTTTTTCTTCTTTATGGAATATCTCAGCTGATCTTTTGGAGGGATGACGTTCAGTAATGATGATGCATTAGAAAATTACGTTTGAGTGATGTCAAATACATTATGCGCATGTTTGATTGTGACGTTTTTTTCATCCCCCCCCCCCCCCCCTGTCCCCGCACACTCCACGCGTGTTCAAGATAAACTGGGAGTATTTTATATATATGCTTTGCATCGTGTTCTGTCTTTCATGACTTTACTTTTCATGACTTTACTTCAGTCTCTCTGTATTAGTTCTTTCTTCCAGTACTTCGCTTTTTCTGTTTCTTATCCTTGTGTTGCCCTCCCTTTCTTTGTCTGTCCTTATCCTTGTGTTGCCCTCCTTTTCTTTGTCTCTCCTTATCCTTGTGTTGCCCTCCTTTTCTTTGTCTGTCCTTATCCTTTGTGTTGCCCTCCTTTTCTTTTTCTCTCCTTATCCTTGTGTTGCCCTCCTTTTCTTTGTCTGTCCTTATCCTTGTGTTGCCCTCCTTTTCTTTGTCTGTCCTTATCCTTGTGTTGCCCTCCTCCTTTTCTTTGTCTCTCCTTATCCTTGTGTTGCCCTCCTTTTCTTTGTCTGTCCTTATCCTTGTGTTGCCCTCCCTTTGTCTGTTATCCTTGTGTTGCCCTCCTTTTCTTCTTTCCTTATCCTTGTGTTGCCCCCTTTTCTTCTTCTTTCCTTATCTTTGTGTTGCCCTCCTTTTCTTTTCCCCCCCTGATATTTGTGTTGCCCTCCTTTTCTTTTTCTGTCCTTGTCTTGTGTTGCCCTCCCCTTTTCTTTTTCTTATCCTATGTGTTGCCCTCCTTTTCTTTTTGTTTCTTTATCCTTGTGTTGCCCTCCGTTTCTTTCTTTTTCTGTCCTTATCCTTGTGTTGTCCTCCGTTTCTTTTTCTTTCATTGTATCTATTATGGCCATCATGTTCTCTTTGTTTTTTTTTTATTTCTTTCATTGCTATCCTTTTCTCCTTATCTCTTTTCTTGTTACCCATTTCTCTTTCTCAAGTATCTCTTTCTTCATTACTTCTCCTGGTCTTTTTCTTTCATTATCCTATTGTCAGGCATAGTATGTTTATAATCCCTACTGTCTGCAAGATAATGTTTCATGTTGGACATATCATCATCCATTTTACAGAGTGAGTTAGAGAATCATCTCTCCATGGATTTACCTGGTGTAACATTACGAATGTGAAAATAAAAATGAAGAGTGCAAATGAGGAGCAAAAATGGCACCCTTGAAGAGACTGCACCCTTTGTGTGTGTATGGAGGGTGGTGGGGTTTGTGTGGAAGGAGACACTGTGTGTGTGTGTGTGTGTGTGCATGGGAGATGGAGTATGTGCATATAGAGGCAGGAGCTGCACAGACACATTTTTGTTTGGCAGAGAGGGGTTGTGAAATAGAGTACTGAGTTAGGAAAGGCAAAACATTTTTTGTTAGTGCAGAGGTATGTGGTCGGTGCAATATAGCTCACATACCCTTGTGCACGTGCACCGTGTCTGTGCATGCGCTCGCACACAAACACATGCACTTACATACTTTACACACATGCGCACACAGACACAGACATGCACACACACACACAAATACACACACACACACACACACACACACACACACACACACACACTCACTCACACTCACTCATTGGCCACAGTGCTCCAGTGATCTGCACATTTCCAGGGAAGCAAGTATTCTGAAATAAAGCAGAAGGCTGGTACACAAAAATTGTGTTTTTATTGTCGCTAGATCAACACAGTTGTAGTTAGGTATCTTTCTGGATCAGCACAACTTACTAGTGTATTTTCTTGTTCATAGACATAAGTTGTTTCAGCTGTTTTGTTTGTTTTAGTGAACAGTTTACATTAAAACAACAAAGTTTAGGTTTATGCTTTTAAAAGCTAGTTATATTCGAATGGGTTGAGATTTATAATGATACGGTACCAGGATTCGAATGGGTTGAGTTTTATAATGATACGGTACCAGGATTCGAATGGTTTGAGTTTTATAATGATGTGGTACCAGGATTACATCGTGTTTAATGACGATTTTCAGGACTGCTTGGATGGCCATAATTCAGTTTCAGGATTGCAAAGATGACTTCATTTTGGTTTTATAATCACAGATTTCTGCCATCTTGCATACCTGCTCTTCTGTTCCCCTCACTGATGGATGTAAGATGAGTGGAGAAAGGGAAATAATCTTAACTGTGGTTTGTATTTAAAGAAGATTTCAAGAAAAATTATTTTGTTTCAGATATGGAGATGTACCCATTAGGAAAAAGAAAAAGAAGAAGAAGAAGGGTGAGTATGGCGTTTGATGGAGACTGAAAAGGTGATGGGATTGGAGATGTAAGATGTGGAAGATGAGGGAAGTGGGGGATGTGGAGATGGCTCTACAAATCAACATCAGACTTGTTTGGATTGGAGTATAAACAGAGTAAGATATTACTTCACACAAAGGGATCAGTTCACCTGGGATGTGTAACCTGTTTGCTTATTTAGCAGCATTGGGTGTGTGAGGTGAGGTGTGTACACCGACTGCATTCCCACTGCTTTTGTACGTCTGCAAGTATTTGTGCAGTGGCTTTTCCACAGTTGTGATTTAGGGGGCACTGTACACTCTACACAATTGCATTGTTGTCATGTTTATTCATACATATCTTTATTAACATGACCATCCAGCTTCAATCTCTTTGTTGTTTTTTTTTAAACAAGTGTTGCGTAACAAATATCACGACGATAATGAGAGGGTTAAATAAAAAACCATTTTTTTTTCTTTTTTACTAGGCATTCTTCAGTTCAGTTGTTTGTGATGCATGAAGAGCATCAGTTTTGTTGAGAATTTTACATGTAAGTTTGTATTGTGTGTTGAAGAAGAATAACTTTGTGCAAAACATTTTGTGCCATTATTTGTATTTTGGGTTCTTTTCAGTAATGCTGCTATCCATTTTAATCGCCCGTGTACTGTAGACAGTAGAGCAACTTACTAGCATCATGTTCATCATACTGGTCAATCATCAATTAAAAGGTCTCAAAATCTGTGGCCCTTCATACCCAGCTTTTGTGATGACCTCTGTTCAGATTTCCTCTCCTTATCCATGGCCATGTTGAGTTTGAGTCAAAGTTGCCAATACTGGCGATTTGGTGCCAACTTCGTTTCATGCATGTGGTGCCCTGAAGAAATGCTTGTTCATGCTGGCTCTGTGACTAGGCAGTCATTATTGTCAGTAAAGGGGGATGGATGGGGGTGGTGGTGGGAGGGGTTGAGGCATAGTAGGTGGTGCCCTGCATATCTGGGATTAGGATAGGTACCGCTGAGCATCTCTGGATTGACTTTACAACAGTGCAGCAGCATCTGCTCAGCTGGGTTTCCTTACCACAGCTTAACACTGATGGCGCTCTGTTGACTGTAAAACTGGAGGTGTGACATAAAGAAACATGGTTGTGGCTGTATATTGGGAAACTGAATTCAGCAGAAATGGAGTACAGCCATTGAGGGGGCCACAGAAAGGAGAGAAAAGAAAATAACACAAAGAACCGTTTGTCTGCCTGTTCGCATCACCTGATGTAAAGTAACACAAAGAACAGTTTGTCTGCCTGTTCCCATCACCTGACGTAAAATAGCACAAAGAAACAGTTTGTCTGCCTGTTCCCATCACATGACATAAAAGAACACAAAGAACCGTTTGTCTGCCTGTTCCCATCACCTGACATAAAATAACACAAAGAACCGTTTGTCTGCCTGTTCCCCCATCACATGACATAAAATAACACAAAGAACCGTTTGTCTGCCTGTTCCCATCACATGACATAAAATAGCACAAAGAACCGTTTGTCTGCCTGTTCCCATCACCTGACATAAAATAACACAAAGAACAGTTTTTGTCTGCCTGTTCCCATCACCTGACGTAAAGTAACACAAAGAACAGTTTGTCTGCCTGTTCCCATCACCTAACATAAAATAACACAAAGAACGGTTTGTCTGCCTGTTCCCATCACCTGACGTAAAATCTGGAGGAACAGGAGCGAGGGGAAGGGAAAGTGAAGCTCAGACTCGGCCAGTGCCCAGCTGTTTGAGGATCAGTGTGAGTTGTGATGGTTGCAGGCAGCTTCCCAAGAGTAACATTGAGGTTGGGGATTGGACCCTGAGAGATGGTTACCACGGAGAGAAAGGTCCTACTTCCGAGGAAAGCGGAAAGACAAGCGCAAAGATATCGGTAAGTTGATTCTGGGTTATCTTACTTTCTTGTCCTTACATAGAACCGTTTGGAATTTATAAAACGATTTGAACAGATGTGCTTGTGGTATTTTGTGCTTCTCAAATTGCACAGACATGTGAAAAATCATTGAGAGAGGATTGTAATATTTGAGCAGTCAAAGACATTGACAGGTGTGGAAGATTTGTGTCTTCCCCTCTCCTCTGCATTCACCTTTCAATTGTGCTATCAGCGTGCTGCTCAGCTCCACTGAAAGCTCAGGACCAGACTCTGCTGACAGTGACCTGATTTGCAACTCGCTAATGTGCAGCAGAGGTGGAGCTGGGCAAAGTATGATTTGGTTCCTTTGTGACTGACTGGGTTGATGATTTTCTAGTATGAAAGTGAAACGGTGAAGGAAGATCGTAGGTATCTTTTAGTGACTTTTATTACTTGACACGTTGATTTAAGTTGAGAGCTGAGCTGTCAGATCATGAACAAATAAAGAGTTTATCAGGGACAGGTGTGAGTTGACTTCAGCATAGTGACAACCCTGATACAAAATGTAGTTAAAATCTAGGACGGGAAACTCGTCACACACACACTTGAGAATTTGGCTTCTGCATACATATCATTTGCACTAAATATGCAAACCTATACATGTTTAGAAACTAGAGATGTTGTAGAATCTAGTGAAATAACTGAAAATACTGTGGGTTGTACCTACTTGGAGACTGACCTCAAAATATAAGCAGGCAAAATTTCTGAAAAAGTTATTTGAAAAGTAAGTCAAATGTTAGGAGAGACAGTTTTTTTTTTCTTCTGTACTACCTAAACACTTCAGACTTGAGATAAAATGAAGACAAATATGTGCTGGAAACACATGGGAAAGATGATAATTCTCTTGACTTGAGCTATGTATAATGAATTGTGCCTCAAATGATGTACCTATAATTCAGCATCCGGACAATCGAATTTCACTATATAAGGAAATGGGGTTTGTGCAGGCTTGTCTTGAAGCTAGATAGGTAAAACTATATGTTTTTGTAAACTAGAGATAATGAGAATCTGAAAAAAAAAAAATAATTACAAGACAGTACCCTGATGGCAGCTGAAGATATTCTTCACAGTGTAATCCAGAACATTGGTGAAAAGGTAATCCAAAACGTCAGCCACATTGTTTTGAACACCACAGTTTTCCTGCTTGAATGTCAAAACACTTGAAACTTGGGAGAAACAACAAAGAATATGTCCTTGGAAGACACAGAACAAAGTTAGGGCCTTGGTCTTCTGTGGAAGGTTGAAAAGCACTTGGAGCAGAGTCCCACGTCACATCCAGAACATTCCCAGCCAGAGCGCACATGAGTAGGATGGCCAGCAGCACAGTTCCTCTTTCTTCAACTCCTTCACTCTCAGCATCTCTCTCCTCTGCAGTAGTGCTTCCAGATTCTGGATCACACAAGAAAACATATATCCTAAGTCTTCTGTTCATTTCATTGTTTCATAATGGTGCAAGAGATGTTACAGAGAGCTTGACTCAGTTTCCACTAATTAGTCTGATTTTCAGAAAGAAAAAAAAATGACCAGCATTACTTATTCATTCTATGAAAAATGAAGTCATGCATAAAATCATAAATAAGAATAAAATCTGAATCACTAGCATATAAGGAGGGGGCAGGGCTATAGCTTTCATTGGAGGCACGCCCACTCGTGACACGCCCACACTGTTTCCAAACTAAAAAAAAAAATAAACAAACAAAAGTTATAAATTGTTCTCTTCAAATCACCACTTTTATTGATCTCTAAAGTGCTTTCAAAACACCCTACAATCACCCAGAAACGATCTTCTAGTTTGATCAGGCCAAAGCCTATCACTCCTGTAAGTAACCATGTACCCTGCCCCCCTTCCGTCCCCCCTTCCTTCATGTGGCGGACCAACAAATGTAAAATAACCAATGACGGCACGCAGCATGTGTTCCATCACTCGACAAACAAAATAATCAAAGTTTATCCACTCACCTGCTTCGCTTTCGTTACTACAGCCTTCGGCAACTGATTGTTCACTCGTGCCACTTCCACACAACTCCTGCTCGATCGTCGCTGATTTACTCATGATTTCAGTCAAAAACCGACGAAAAACTTCGAGATAACTGACCGACAAGGCTTGCCGGTGCACAATGGATACTAGCGAGTCACGTGAACTGATCAACCTGGATGTTTAGAATCCGAACAGAGATGTGATTTTAAACATTCATATATACATTCTCATTGCTTTTTTTCATTCTTTTTTTTTTTTTTGTTGTTTTTTGTTTTTACAGGCAAAGGTACACAAGGATCAGGAATGGTGTCTGCAGATCTGTAAGTTTTTTTTGTTTTTTTTTTAATGAACAGCTAGTATTAAAACAAGGGCAATACCAATAGGACAACACATGGACTGAGAACCATGAACATAAAGTAATGGGTTTTTCTTTTCGTAACAATCTATAAATGCTGTAGAAACCAGTAATTACTTTTTTTCCCTTCCAACAGTGAAAGAAATTTTATTCATTTATTTAAAGCACCAAAAATTAATGGCAGATTCCTACCACTTATCTGCACATGCTGTCAAATGCATGTACATGTTTGTATAGCATTATGCTGTCATACACACACACACGCGCACACACACACGCGCGCGCGCGCACACACACACACGTCTACAGAGAGCTCTGAAAGTGGGATTTGTGTGCAGATTATGTTATTTTCAGTGTAAACTGTGTTCATTTAAATTACTTGAATAGTTGTCTGTTGTCTTAAAAAGTAGATAAAGATGTGTCTTTGTGAGTGTGTTTTGAACAGGAAGAAGGGAAGGCGTTGGGTTCTTGTTTAGAACGCAGAGCTTTGGCTAGGTGGACCAGGCAGTGAAGGCTTTACTCATGGGTTGGTAGATGAAGATGCTTTGACCTGCGCACTTTTTTTTGTTTCAAGTATGTACTTGTGTCCAGCCCCCAGCGAACAGAAATAGCTGTTGCATGTATGTGGATTGTTGTAGCTCATTCTGTCATGCGTTTGAAAGTGGTTCAATGAATGAATATGACCCTCATTCAACATTTGCCTCTGTGTGTTAACAGACAGGGAGAGAAAAGGAAGAAAATATGTTAACTTTAATCCTCTCGATTAACGGTGACAGCAGAGAACAAACTTGTTATTCCTGTGTACACCAGGAAGCTAATGTGTAAAGTTTGTTCTGTGGTTCAACAGTGATGCCAGCAAGCCTTCGCCAGGTGGCGGCAGTGGCCTTGACCCTTCATCTCCTCGGCCAGGTTCTGCCACCTCCACCCCATCCGCGGCAGCGTCTACGACATCTCCGCAAGCGGCTGGTCCTCGACAGCAGAAACCAGCCCAGGCACAGAAGAAGAAGAAAGAAGGGTTCCAAGTGGTAGGGCCATCAGGTGTAATATGGTAGAAGTACTGGAGAAGCTTTTCCCTTGCAGAAATGAGGGGAGAAAATCAAGTTGTTTACATGTGGACTGTTTATTCTCAATTGCTGCTACTCTGTTTCTGTTTCAGGTTGTCAGTTAATATACTAGTAAAGTAATAAAGTTAAAGTATGGGATGTAGAATGTTAATGTTACATGAAAATGGTCAGCTGTCATTTGTTGTGCTTGTAAGGTTCACAGAAACAAATTGAGTTTGGTTCAAAGATTTTACTGAACTTTAGTTGACTGTTTCTTGGAATTTTTGGAGCAGTTTAGATTCCAAGACAGTTGTGTCAATCATTTGTCTTACATAGGTTTGGCCGTAGCACATGAAATGTATATCAGGGCTCCCACTGATTAAAAATGAAAATTTCTAAAGTTCTAGGGAGGTCCAGAAGCAAATCTCCATACACAGACAGCATAATTTTTGAAACTTGCATTTAAAGCGGGTGTAGCCTGACACAGACCTGATTTTCCAGAGATGTGTTGTCTACCATTCTGTCCAACCACAACCAGGCTTTCATTCATACAACTTTCCCTCAGTCTCTTTCACTTATGCACTGTCTAGCCGATATACAATGTCAGAGCGTGGCATTGTTTTGCCTTCGATCAGCCGACTCCTCACCCTGACGAAAGAAGTTTACATGAGATCTCGTGACGTCGGTGTCATCTGCTGGCATGCAAAAAAAATCGGCAAGAGCTCTGTGGATTTCACTGCCACCTTTTCCTTCACTGAATTTTTCTTTTTTTTTTTTTTTTCACAGAAAAGTTGTGTATGTGCAGTTTCTTAGTTTCTTAGTTTCACATTTCCTTGAAATCACAGGAAAGTTGTGTATGTGTGAAAGGTGTGTGTATGTGTGTGCAGTTCCTTAGTTTCACATTTCCCTGAAATCCCGGGATTTGGAGAAAAGTGGGAGCCCTGCATATGGCAGAATATCAGAACAGAAGAGCAGGGGTCTACCAGTCTAGGCAGGTGGTGACTGGTTTCCTTCCAGGGAAATCAAAACTTATGAAATATCAATTTTCATTGTGCTTAATTGTGCTTATTCATATTTGTGAAATACCAGAAACAATGCAGTTTTCCACATGAATGGCTGACACATTTTCATTGTTCTGTAGAGGTTCCTCAGGTCAGATTTTTACAGACATAGTTATGTAAGCAAACAAGAACATGTTTGGCAATAACACCGTGGGTGTGTTTTCTTAGTATGGTTTCCCTTTGGAAGCTAGACTATTTATTCTGGGTGTGTGGTTTTTTATTGTTTAAGTATGGTCATGTGATATTTGACTGCCATTAAAATGGTCTATGTGCACACACGTTTCAGCTTTCTTCCTGTGTCTGTTCAGTGAGGGGGTGTTCTTTAAAGCAAGTGCTCATCGCAGAACTTAAGACAAGGTGAAGAATTGGATGCCTTTGTTCATGGAATTAGTGGATCACAGAGCTTAGTGAGCTGTGTGACAAAACTTGCCAGACTGCATCCCGTAAGAATATGTCGCAGACTACAGAATATGTCACAGACTGCTTATTGTACAGCTGTGTGACAAAACTTGTCAGAATGCATCCTGTATGTACAGAAATATGTCACAGACTGCTTATTGTACAGCTGTGTGACAAAACTTGCCAGAATGCATCCTGTATGTACAGAATATGTCACAGACTGCTTATTGTACAGCTGTGTGACAAAACTTGCCAGAATGCATCCTGTACGTACAGAATATGTCACAGACTGCTCATTATACAGCTGTGTGACAAAACTTGCCAGAATGCATCCTGTACGTACAGAATATGTCACAGACTGTTTATTGTACAAGCAGAATACACTACACTGCTATCCTTTGTAAACAGAACACAGCACAGATGCATACTGTGCCAAGAAGAATGTCACCTAACGCATCCAGTACAAACGGAACAAATCTCAGAATGCAGCCTACACATTCTGAATACATTCTGCATGGACAGAAAGTGTCTCAGAATGCAAAATATGGATTTTGAGAGCACCCTGTACCCACAGAAAAAATCACAGAATGCAACCGATTCGCTTCTGTTCTCGTACACTCCAGTGTTGACCCCTTTTTGGTACAAGCCGCCTGTGTTACATCAGGCTTAGTCACGCACACTTGCAGGGGAGTTTCAGCTGGATAGGAAAGAATTTGCAGTGGTATGGATTAATGCTGTTCTGGTTGAGTTTGATATAATTGTCATCGTCTGTACGTCAAAAGTCTGAAGTAATCCTACTATGTTTCACAACTGTCTGTAACTTGCTGCTGATCTTGACCTGTGTGTGTGTGTGTGTGTGTGTGTGTGTGTGTAAAACACATACTAACTCAACAGATGAACACCACAAAAAGATTATTGTGAACATCCATTGGAATTTAATAAAGAGAAAAGAAAGTCTTATCAGACACATTTACCAGGGCTTTAAAAGGAAGCAAAAAGAAGCAAAATGTTGAGTCCGTTGCCAGCCCCCCCCCCAAAAATTGGACGTCTTTACCAAGCTGAAAAAATATGGAGGTGGAGGATCCCCTAGGTGGGGTCAAAGGATACTGCCCATCATGCATTTTTTTTTTGTTTCTTTGTTTTTTTCTTTTTAATCAGTTTAAACTATTTCCCCTCCTCTCCGCCCACCCCAGTCACAACCCTTTTAGTGCAGAAACACCATTCCTTACACTTTTAAGAATGTATAAATTTGAAAGACAAACATATCAATTTGAAGAATTAGGTTAAAGAGAATTTCCCATTAACTTTTATCCTCAGCAAGTCTTGACACACTCTCTCTCTCTCACACACACACACACACACACACACATATTTATACGAGAAAAAAAGGAAATGAAGAGAGAACACACACACATACACACACTTATATAAGTTTACAGTAAATCTGCCGTGATTAATCTCCCCAGTTTGAAAGACAGAAGACTGCATCTTTTATTGTGAATAAGCAGATGTCAGTACTCTGAATGACCCTTT
This sequence comes from Conus betulinus, assembly GCA_016801955.1. NCBI lineage: Eukaryota > Metazoa > Mollusca > Gastropoda > Neogastropoda > Conidae > Conus > Conus betulinus. Next base: position 521,868 of record JADBJO010000448.1, read on the forward strand.
TGTTATGTCTGCAAGCATGTTACATTTTTTTTACTTTGACAATTTGAATTACAAGTGATACCTTTGTTTTCGCAATCAAAGAGTTCTGAACATAAATAAATTATCATAGCATGCTGAAAAAGATCATGGCAAACGTAACAGCAGATGATGATTGACAATGACGGAGTATTTTTGGAGTCAGTCACAGGGGAACATGAAAATTACAAGAGGAAAACCACTGCCAACCCCATTCTTCAACATGTCTGACCATAATCTGTCAGTGAGCACCCACTACAAGCCGCACACTGTGAATATTCAGTTCAATGTGAAAATAACAAATGAGAGACTGGGGTATACTCCATCTGTCAATTTTGTTGTTGTTTCTTTCTGCCCTACTTACCCCTTTATTCCCCAATCAGCAAAAAATGTGTGTGTGTGTGTGTGTTAAACAGCTTCTAGGACTGCAGTTTCAAAGAGAAATATAGCACCCTGCCACCTCTGCATGCAGTTTCTGAAGCCTGTGGTTTTTTCAAGACACAACCATGTTGGAAGAATTGCTCTATGCTGGAAACTACAGCTGTACATGAATGGAACTTATTTCACTTCATTTTGCTGTGTGCTGGAAACTACAGCTGTACATGAATGGAATTTATTTCACTTCATGTTGCTGTGTGCTGGAAACTACAGCTGTACATGAATGGAATTTATTTCACTTCATACTGCTGTGTGCTGGAAACTACAGCTGTACATGAATGGAATTTATTTAACTTCATGTCGCTTTCTTTGTGTGATATTAACAGTTTACTAAGAAGCCCTGTTTCGTACTGGCACGTTTTAAAAACTATCCATGATATATGCTATTGTTTGTCTGGACATCCTGTTCATCTTGCTATCTCTGATACAAGTGAGCTCTGATGCAAACCAGACCAGGTGATTTCTGTTTGCAAAAGCTTGCTGTGTTGTGTTGAACCGGAAACGTTCATAAGTTTACGACAATATCAGTAAGCGGAAGGTTGCTAAACCACCTTATCAAATCAGTTTTCCACGTTTTAACTATTTTTCAAGTCATGTGTCGGGCTACACCCTTGAGAATTTGAAACGGCATGAGGAAAGATCATCCTTGCTCAAATTGAGTCCATGATTTCGACATGCCAATAGGAAAGGCCCCTAGTGAAAATGAATGACAGTAGTCAGGCTGCTGTTCAGAGCCTTTCTTCACCTCAGTGTCTTGCTAGCATGGGCATGGTGGTAGTAACAACAATGACAATATCATCAACAATGCTAATAAGCAATAATTACCCCATAATAACAACAATATCAAAGATTTTTAAATATATTTATTCAGTCATGCTCAAAACATACCCAGTATTTTCCCAAATAAAGCATAAGTATTTTTCAACCAAATCAATGTCCAAACAGAAACGGGAGTGATCTGTTTCACAAAGACCTGGCACCAGTAACTGTTTGAGGGCTACTTGTGTTGGATCGCAGCAGAGCAAGCATGGTTGTGACTGTGAATGGCAGCGCTGGAATGAGCGCTGCGGGAATAGGTAATCATAATGCCACTAACACAGCAACAAGAATAAGACTAATGTGGGTGGAAAAAAGCAGACATAACTTGTACACATGCGTAGCACAGTCACAAAACCACTCTCCAGCAACGACAAATCAGAAAATCTGCAACCATACTAACAAACCATTTATCACAGTATGCCAGCATCGGACATGCTTCACTACAGCAATGATCTGTAGTCATCTCCATTTTTGTCATGTTTTCGGTCTTATGACATTTGGGAACATATCTTTGGCAACATATCTTTTTGCCTCATTTAATATTCAAATGGTTTTTTTGCCACAAAAAAACAAATGAACGCAGGTGTGTTAAGACCAACTGTGGTACATGTCTTGGCTGACATTGAAAACTCGGGAGGAATACCAAGGTTGTTGGATCTGATCAATCTCCATGAAGCTGTGAAACAGGCACAACGCCTCTGCTTTTTCTTTCCCCCCTTGTTTGGCCTGGAAGGAAATCACCTGCAAGGGTTTTTTTTTTCCTTTTGATCTTGATATATGTCATAATCATCTTTGTTGTTTTCTGCTGTTGAGGAGGCCTTTGTGCTGGTGACAGTTTTCATGTGCATGCACTCATGGGCAGTCTTTATCACTCTCTTAAAGTTAAGAGGGAATAAAAAGATCACTTGGATGAAATGTCTATGTGGCAGGATAATAATAATAAAAAAAAAAAATGCCAATGTGGCAAGTTAATATTGTACACACAAGCCTAAAATTGGAGACAGCCTACATGGGGTCACAATATTCAAAGATCTCAATGGGAACTCCCAACCCCAGTCACTTTCAGCAAAACTCTTTATTTTCTTTGGTAAAAACTGAAGGTGGCCTGTTTCAAAATCTTGATGATGATCATTTTCAGTACTGAGAATACTTATACTGCACCTATCCTTGGTTTGGGAACTAGCTTTAAGTGCTTTGCAGTCTATGCCTTGTGTACTTGACAGGCTGCCTACCTGGGTTGAGCTGGCTGAAGAGCTGCCTGCTGGCACTACATTCCCTGGTTTCATGCGTCACTTTGGTTGAATATCAATAACTCAGTTTTTTTCAGACTTATTTCGATTGTTATAGAGGATGCATGCTATATCATCCATACAAATGGTCAAACTGACCTCGACCAGAAAAGCTGGTGATGGGGATTTATGAGTATGCAAGATATTATGTGAGCCTTCACACCAAAACCTCTATGCATGTCATTCGAAGAATGCTATAGAAAATGGAGGTAGAACCAATGTTAACTCTGAGGGAAGAATCCCTCTGTAACGGCCTGGCCAAGATTCACACCCGTAACCCCAGGATGACAAGTCACATGCTCTACCAACTGAACTATGCCAGACCCACAATCAAAGAGAGAAAGCACACAGTCACAACCCATGTACAAACCACTCTTTAGTATGCTGCACCTGTCTGTAGTCCATACACAGTCAGGGACATTGACAGAGTGCAGAAGGTACAGCATTGTGCTGTCAACGTCAACACACTGCTAGGCTGTGGATGACATATCATACAGACAGCTGCACTGGACCCCCCACTCACACACACAGGTTGAGGATGGTTGCCTTCTTCAACACTCATAATGGAGAGGTTCCCTTCAACATGCCCTACAGGCCAGCTCCCAATGCAACAACAACTCCACATTCCCAGTAGTCATCTCCTTCTGCGTCACAAACTACAGGAAGACCATTTCTCCACAACCAAAATGAGTGGAACAGCCTCCCTGATGACCTTCCTCAGTAAAAGGCTTCGTAAAAGGCTTCAAATCCAGGGATTAGAGTGCGCCTGATGACCTTCCTCAGTAAAAGGCTTCAAATCCAGGGATTAGAGTGCGCCTGATGACCTTCCTCAGTAAAAGGCTTCAAATCCAGGGATTAGAGTGCGCCTGATGACCTTCCTCAGTAAAAGGCTTCAAATCCAGGGATTAGAGTGCGCTTGTGACCCACCCTGCATCCTTCCTCCCACCTCCCCCTCTACTGTCCTCCCAATGTTCGCGCCAACTACCCCTAAAGCATGTTTCCTCCCAATTCCCTTCGGATCCCACTTCATTCTGATCAATCAGGAAACCTATTCAGTTCACAATGTATCGGTGCCTGGCGGACAACTCACTCTTCCCCTCCACCCCTACCAGTAAGGTGGGAACCGTCTAAAGAGAGGGCAGTCATTCAAAGAAAGGAGATGGAGCCTCTTCCCCCAAGAGACACACTAGGTGATTATGTGTTTGCAAGGTGCTTATATGGGTGCATGCTGTTACACCTGACTTTATACCTCGGTGTCATGACAGTTCAGGCAACCACTCTGCCAAAAGAAGAGGATTTGCCGGGGGGGGGGGGGGGGGGGGGGGGGGGGGGGAAGGGCTGTCAATACACGATTATTCACTGTAAATGCTGTAAATGTTTCTCTAATCCTGAGAGCATGTTGAGGTTATTAAGATTTTCAATGCTGCTTGTATCCTTGTTCATAACTCATGAACTGGTAGACCCCATGATAATCTCTGTTAGCAAGGGAATACATTTTTCATTCAGATTTCAAAACATGTAAGTATTGAAAACACACACTCTACATATCTTTATGCCTCATGTGGAAGCACAGCCATGCAGGGGAACACGTTTGGTAATACTTTTTTTCTTTTTAAACCTTTTCACATACGAACAGAACACACACCTTGTCACCCTCCGCTTCACCTTCTCTCCCAACCCTCTTACACAAACTTGCATTACAAATTCACTGGCATTACAAATTCTTCTTGTCATATTTGTACACGGACCTATACAAATTTTCCTTTCCCTTCATTACAAAGACACTTTAGATTTAAGCATACATCCATACCATACGACTAACAATTGAAGAAAGCACTGTATACACACCATGTATGTCCACTGACTTTTGGCTGCAGGCCAACAATGACTAAAGGGCCATGAGCAACTAAACACACATACACTTACACATACCATATACACAAACATGTATGCATACACACACACAAACACACACTCAAATACACACACAAGGTATGCTGCTGTAGACATTCTGCCATTTACAATGTTGATACAGGAGGAAAAAAGTATAAAACTTGAGAAGTAACAGCACAGTGAGTGACAGCAGAAACAACGTTAGTAAAACCAGCAATAAGATTGGAGCAAAAAAGGTCACTGAAAACAACAGCAATTTTCACCATCACCATTGTCAGCACTCCCAATACATTATCACCAGCCCTACAATGAAGCCGGCTGATGCTACTTTCAGCCTGGCAATCATCACATGATCCCTCCGGTTCCACACTGACCTCTGACCCAACTTACACTGACCAGACAAACTGACAGCTTCAATGGACACTGAGTGACTGATTGGGTGCCTTGCACTATGAGCAAGAAGCAGGGAATGGCAGTCTTTAATATGCATGTACCTTTTTAGGATAAGGCCAAAGAACTGGGGCAAGATGCAGCCATCAGAATAGTTTGAAATACGAATCATGTCACTGTGTGCTGAACTGAAAACTTGCATGCACATCCTTGTTCAAAATGTATTGAGGAATAAACGAACATTTGGTTATTTTTCAGTCTATGTGATGAAATCATGAAATAAGTTTCTTATAAATGCAATGGCAAGACACAATCCTAACAGGTCATTGTAAGAGCAACAGTTTCACTGAAGGGAATGGCAAACAAAGTGACTTCATCTGTCTGTGCTGGTCACTACTTCACTGTGCATACAGGATTATTCTGAATTCTACAATGGCAACAGAACCAACTTGACAATTAAGCACTGAGATAGTCCATCAGCATGCAACTTCAGCCTTTCATCTTAAGATGCAGATGCAGAAAAAAAGTCTTTGAACAAAACAAAATCGTAACCAGAACTATATGAAAATCATGCACATATGATTTATATGCTGCTTCAATTTCATAAGCACATTATAATAGTAACTGTTTACTATATATATGACTCGCACTGCCTTCAAATTACTTTAAGGAGATTACGTGAAAAGCTAGCATATTTATAAATCTTGAAACTGTCTGCTTAATGTCATTTTTGGACACAAAAACACCATATAGACCTGATGAGTGAATCTAATATAGATTGACAACTTACTGAAGAAATGTGAGTCGATTTGCACTGTTGGTTACTTCTAAACAGATCCAATATGATTCATCACACGGTGCACACTATCATCAATATGAATGTGGGGTGCTGTGCTGTCATTTTAATTGTTGCTCAGACAGATGCGATGATCTAATATGGAATGAGACCGATGTTGCCAACCACCGTTTTCAAACCACTTTTAGTTTTACATTCCCACTCATTTTACCTCCTTTTCAACCCCCCAAAACCAGTCTTACACTTGGTCAACAATGCCTTGCCCACAATCTGCTAAAGAAAATATCTTATTCCTATTAATGATAGGAAAAACTGTGACTCTTTTTCTTCTTTCTTTTACTTTTTTCCTTTAAAGAGACCTGAGAGTTTCCCATGAAATCTAGTCCCAATACAATATCAATTTACATATCTTCCCAGTGTACAGGATGAAAAACAGTGACAGCAGCTGCATCCAAATCAACCCAAATTTTCAATATATAACAAATCACATCTACTGATTCTATGATTTATTCCAGTACAAAAAAAACAAAAAAGAAAACAAGATCCACCAACTCATTCTATGTTGAACAATCACAAATACATTGTATTGGTTATGATCAATTCTATTCAAGAATCTCAAGTTATAAGAAAAGAATATCAAAATGAAAATAATCATTTTTCCAACAAGCATGAAAGCCATTATCATCTGAATCCAGTCTCCACTTGTCCTTTTCATTTTTCAGTTTTTCAAATGCTCATCTTCCAGCATTGTGTCCGATTCTAGAACCCTGCTGTCCTGACTAGGAGAGCTCTGAGCCAAGATTTCAAATTCACTGTACAAGCTTTCCCCTCCGCTGTCAGCACTGCGTTCTTCCCCTTGAAGAATGCTTTCCTTCTCCATCATCTGGGTCTCAAGGAAAAGGGACAGCACTGTGTCACCCATGTCACCTCTCTCCAGTTCTGTCTCCTCGAATGGACCTGACGGGCTATGAAGAGTTTTGGTTGGAGAGTCTGGAAAAGAACAGCTCTTGTCATTCTCCAAACTGTCGTCGCTGATGGACAGATGGCTAACGGACTCCATGTTGGATGACGTGACTTTCTCGAACGCAGCAGATGAGGTCCTCTGCTTTATTTCTGAATTCACTTTAGCCTGGTTGTCTACATGAGTTGTGTGCAAAGCTTTCCAGCTGTTGGCAGGAGCAGCAGGGGCAACAAAATGCCCGTTTCTTCATGTACAGAATCTGCACCAAGTTCTGGTTTGGAATGTACTCCAGCATACTGACAGGCAGCTGCAGTGGCAGTGGAGGGGGATAAGTCATAATTGGGGTCAACTGTCAGCGGAGTGTCGGGACCACTCCCGCCGGCAGAGTTTTTTTGTGATGAGGAACTGTCAAAGCCTGAAGACGTGGAGGATTTCTGTGAACCTGATCCTGTCACGGCTCTGGTGACCCGGCCTGAAGATGGCATAACTGTGGATGGAGGAGAGAGCCCTTCGAACAGCGCCTGTGCCAAATCTTCCTTCTCACCTCCCACATCTTCTGCTTGGACAGCTGTCTGCCCGTCCTCTGTGCTGTCGATGCTTTGTGGTGACCGGGGCAGGGGCTTCCTTTCATCTGCATTGTTGTTGAAACCATGTCTAGTCCAACGCTGTTGAAGTCCAGGTACAGTCTTGAGCACACTAGGTGATGGTGAACCGTCTTCCCTTCCTGATTCTGAGTAAAGAGAAGCACCTGCATAAACAGGACTGTCATCGTGGCTTGGCGCGGTGGAAGACATGTCATCAGATTTGGAGGATGCTGAGGGCAAATTCCCCTGCTGTGGCAGTAGAAGTCGGCCGTCTGCCTCTTGTCCTTCAGGAGAATGTAGAAGCATCCTTAAAAAAAACGACCGGCCATCTTCCTTCACAGCCTTGACAGACGAATCCAAAAACGACAAACTGAAATCCATGCGCTCTACCGATTTTGGTGTGGACATAGACGTGAGGTCAATGGCCAGCGAGGCCAGTCTCCACAACTCTGACAGTCGGAGCTGGTACTGGCATGGACTGGAGTGGCGCACTTGCCCAGTAAGTCCCCTGTCCATGCTAGCACTGCCGCCTTGTCCAAATGCCCTCTCAGCAGCAAGGCCTGAATGCACAGCACCACCTGCTCCTTCAGTTCCACTGTTTGCATAGCACAGGTCAACAACTTCACACATGATGCCAGAAATTCCTCTCTGGGAAAGGTTTTACACCCAGACAGAGCAATAAACCTCAACACGTGTAAACTGAACTTCACAGAGGGATCGCCTTTGCCTTCACAGTTGATAATGCTGTCCACCATTGTTGTGAAGAGAAGATCCGGGAACTGGGGCCAGGCAGGGTCTTGAGACGCCCTGGTGAAGAAAACCGAGGATGCTGTCCATGATGCAGTCTAGTCGAGTTTGGTTCAAGTGCTTTGACAGGAGAGGGAAAATGGTGCGGAGGTACCATTCGGGGTCAGAGTTCAGCCGATGACTAATATCAACCACCATATCAATGATGTCAGCTTCATTGCCAAAATGCCCTTTGTGTATATGTTGAGCATTGTGGTACATATGGCCTTTGTAATTGTCCTGCACGGCCATGTGGTGCAGCAGGGTCAAGGTCTGTCGGCGGACAATGAGGTCAGGATCGTTGAGGCAGTTCACCACCCTGTCTTTGTGAGGGACAGCCAGTTCAGCGCTGACCGCCACCAGTGGGTCAGCACCTTGACCCCTATGTAGCGCAGGTTGGGAAGGTCGGCTCCCAGAAAACTGCCCACACACCTGGAGCTTCCCTCCACAAAGGCTTCCACCTGGACAGTCTCTGATCACTGGCTTCTGCCTGTGTTCTCTGCTCTTCACCGACTCCTTGTCCTGCACAAGGCTACTTCCTTCTCCGGTCTTGGTCTCCTCTCCCAAGCGCCTACCCTGTTCAGGACCACGCTTTGTCTCCAGTCCAACACTCTCTTCTTTCTCTGCACTTTTCCCAGCCTCCTCGTTCTGGTCAGCTTTGGCTAGAGCGGCAATGGTCATCAAGCTTTCCTCCAGGATAGCAAAGCGACATCATCTCTTTGCCGATGGTGTCACGTAGGATGTTGGATAGCAGCGGCATCACAGAAGAAGTGACGCCGTCATCTAGCGGCACCAGGAGGGCGAGGATCTTCAGTAGTTTGACCTGCAGCCATGGTAACGGCAGGCCGTGATAGCTGAAGCAAACAGGGAACTTGTAGGCACGTATCTGTAGTGAAAGAAAAATCAGCCCAGGCACAGTCAATGGTGGAAAGCAACGTGTAAACTCACGGAATCATGTTTCATCTAAACAGGACATATTCCCACAAATCAGTGTTATGCTTCCAACAACTTCGTGGAATGGCCCCAACAAGTGGCCTGCGAATGAATCTTCTCTCACAAGAAAGTAGATCCATAAAAGCACTCTTCTAGTACTGGCTTAATCCAAAGAAAAAAGATTGATATTTATATTTCTCCTGTAACTCAAATTAGTGACAGCAGTCTGTCATTGACTAAAACCACACTGGGTAAGTTACATTCACATCCAGTCAGCCTGACTTTCATTTCAGTTGTCAGTGTAACTAGTCTGTCCTGATTCAGCCAGAGGTAGGCAATTTTGTTTGTCTTTCATTCTTCAGTTGTCAGTGTAACTAGTCTGTCCTGTTTCAGCCTGGGTAAGGCAATTTTGTTTGTCTTTCATTCACTTACACTGCACTGTGTGAACCTGTAAAATCACTTGGGATGGTCAGATCGACCTGTCCTGTTTGCTTTAACCCTCTTATACTCGCAACGGGACAATCCGGGACTTTAACATCGGGCGCCTGTTCTTTTCCCGTACCGGGAGTTACCGGGACCTCTCCGCGGGAATTTTCCATCACGCAGTGATCACGTGTGTAGACACACACAGTCGCAGACAGTAACTAGGAAGACTCAGGCATGGCCCAATCATGTGTTGGCACTATTTTTGGGTGATGGTACCGTGTGTGTTCATTGAGAATAGGCACAGAACGCAGCAAGTAACTTTGTGAATGGAAACTGACCGACTTTCACAATGGCGGCTTTCTCGTCTGCTACAAACGATGAAGAAATGATCGACTACTCGCAAGAGGAGTTAGATAGAATTATTGTAGAAGTAGAGACGTTTGGAAGAAAGATGGAGAATGAAGGTGATATAGAAGTAGGTAGTAGGTGTTGAAGAAAGACAGTGAAGTGCAAAGCGACCCGGAATACACTGTTCCACGCAGCGCTTCAGACAAAATGGCGGCCCCCGACACATGGCACGGCAGGGGTGCATCAGTTTCAGGAACCCTGGGCCGGCTCACTCGTTACCTGACACTGCTACACCACTTGATTTTTTCGTTTTGTTTGTTCCTCTGTGTTTTTAAGACTGCTGCCGATGATACAAACAGGTATGCAAGACAAAAAACAAGCTGCAAAGGGCGCACCTGACCCTCTTTTGTAGTACTGTGTGTGACATGTGACAAGTTTTTTGTATGACATGGTGGACAACCAGTGAGACCTGTACTGCCAGGCAGCAGATGGATCGCGTCAGGTAGGCCTCAGATTTCATCTTACACTAACAACTTGCATCAGCATGGTGATTGCGCATGCTTGCATGCTGTAAACTTTATTGTCATCATAAAACGTCACGTGTCTGGTGACAATTTGGTGACAGTGACACGACCTGTATTTCTAGGACAGACGAAATATAGTTCAAAGTGAAGTGCATGCTCTTATGAAACTGTCTGCCAATTTTCTTTCTCCTACAGGTTCACATACATTCCCTATAAGTTAATAATCACACATACCCATTTTTAGGCTGAAACCAGTAGAAAAAATCCGAAATCTAGGGGAAGTTTTGCAGTCAGAGAAACCGAGTACAAGAGGGTTAAAAGGCTTTTACTCACTTCAGTTTATGACAGATATTTTCAATGCAGGTACTGTAATATGCATACAAAAGAATGCTTGCAGAAAAAAAAAAAGTTTTGTTATTGACAGAACTACTAAATTACATAAAAATTGAAGAGGGATTCCACTGTACACAACCTCAAGACAGTTCATAAACTACAAACATTCATTGTAACAACTGCAACGACTACCGCTGACCCACTAACGCTGCTGGCTTTTGTTACTCATACTCACAAAAATTCTGAGGATAATAAATGAATTCCTAAGAATTTTAACCTCCTCAATGGCAGCACAAAATGTTTAAAATGTGTGTTTAAATCGGTAACTTTGTCTGGATAAGTGACCTAATCAGTATATCACTTTCGTTATCTAAGCCTGAGAGCTGAGAGACCCGAGTGACAGATGCAATTCAAGATAAAACAGACCAAGGAAAAAAAACAGTTTTAAACAAGACAAAAAACTAAAGCATAGAAACAATCTTACATCAGAAAGACAACACAACTGCTGACTTGCTTTGCATTTTGTGGTAGTATAATTCATTTGAAAAAAAAACTGAAACAGTAGACTGACATTCCACAAAAGATCCACAACTCCGAACAAGGACAGGAGTTAAAACATTCAAACTACCAGCCAAATGAAATATCCAGCACATCTTTATTTTTTTTCAATAAAAAAAAAAAGAAAACAAAAAAGTGTTGTATGTGGTCCACGCTACCTGCTGCAATATGCTGACCAGCGCAGGACCAGAGCAAGGAACTCCTCTGGGCCTGTCTCTGCCAGGGATTCCACGATGGTACACCAGACCGATAATCATGGGATACCCCCGGGTCTCTGTCTCCCAGCATGCCCTTCACCTGTGGCACGTGGTTCTGCATCAGGCTTGGCGCCCGGTGAAAGAAAGCATGCATACAGTGGAGTGCTCTCGCTCTCACCATCGCCTGCGGTGCTCCAGCAGCTTCACCACAGGGGACAGCACTGCAAACATAAAACAAAAGTAAATATTCCAGACCAATATACACCCCTGAAAAACACATAGGCAGAGAGAGAAAGAAAGAATGAGAGACAGAGAGACACAGCAGAAGAGACAAACGGACAGGGATAGAGAGAGACAGCAAAAAAGCAATTATCACATTTCATACTACGATAATGTGCTATCAAGGTTATTTTTGTCACCACAGAAAGATAGGAGAGGGAGAGGGACATGAAACAGACGGGAGTGGGAAACTGAACACGGCAAACAATATGCCATTCCCACAAAAGCATGACAGCAAATGCACACACACACACACACACACACACACACACACACACACACACACACACACACACACACGTGAACACAGAAGATCCAAAAAGGGCACACAAAAAAAATGCAAAGAAACAAAAATCACACTGCCTGAGGACTAACGTCGCAGCTGCCCACACATACACAACAGTAGATGTCAGTACCCCAGACCTAGATAATCATGGGGATAAACACATACACAACAGTAGATGTCAGTACCCCAGACCTAGATAATCAGGGGGGGGGTAAAAAACACATACACAACAGTAGATGTCAGTACCCCAGACCTAGATAATCATGGGGATAAACACATACACAACAGCAGATGTCAGAACCCCAGACCTAGATAATCATGGGGATAAACACATACACAACAACAGATGTCAGCACCCCAGACCTAGATAATCAGGGGATAAAACACATACACAACAGCAGATGTCAGCACCCCAGACCTAGATAATCGGGGGATAAACACATACACACAACAGTAGATGTCAGCACCCCAGACCTAGATAATCAGGGGAGATAAACACATACACAACAGATGTCAGTACCCCAGACCTAGATAATCTGGGGGGATAAACACACACACACAGCAGATGTCAGTACCTCAGACCTAGATAATCATGGGGAGAAACACATACACAACAGCAGATGTCAGCACCCCAGACATAGATAATCAGGGGGATAAACACATACACAACAGCAGATGTTAGCACCCCAGACCTAGATAATCATGGGGATAAACACATACACAACTGCAGACGTCAGCACCCAGACCTAGATAATCATGGGGATAAACACATACACAACAACAGACGCTAACACCCCAGACCTAGATAATCAGGGGGATAAACACATACACAACAGCAGACGTTAACCGTTTCCCTGCCTGGAACGTGTAACGCACGTCCTGAAAACTGAAAACCGCTACGCCCGGACGTGAGTGTCACGTCGTAACTTCGTCATGGAAAGCTGAAGAACGGCCCCTTTCCCTTCACGCGAGCAGCCAGCTGACCATGTGTTATGCAAATTGCGAGTTGAGAGGTTACAGCTGATAAGCATATCCAAGATGGCAGCTCAACTTAGCACTTCGTCGACGCCTCCCCGTTTTTAAGCGTTAAACTGCGCTTGATGTTTTAGATGACGATAAAAATGAAGTGATAGTGATGAAGAAGACCTTTGAGGATCGGATCCTGATACTAGCGATGAGGAGGAGAGGGATGGGAATCAGCACCATTCACTTTTATCGGAGACACGTGCTGGTGATGATGTGTCTTCATTGTTAAGTGCACATGACAGCTGTGAGTACAACGCCGCGAGCGAGGGTGACGAAGCGGAAATAGCCGAACCCGTGCCATCAACGAGCACTGCACGCACGCCTATCATGACCGGAGAGGGTAGTGGACATGGTAGGGGCTAGGATGAGGCGAGGAGGGTCCTGTGGAAGCGGCGGGGGGGGGGGGGGGGGGGGGGGGGGGGGGGGGGGGGGGGGGGGGGGGGGGGGGGGTGGTCAGTCCCAGCCGTGGTGGTGTTTTCATTGGGAATACTAGTCAAAAATCAACTGTGCCAATTTTACGCTGCACAGAGCTCCAGTCTTCAGTTCCTTCATGACCAGAAACTGGATTCAGGCAAGTAGCTCTATTTTTCTTTTCTTTTTTTTTTTTTTTTTTTTTTTTTCCATTTTTGTTTGTTACTACTTGATTCTTCATTCTTCCACTATTTGTTTTCTGTATTTCTCTTCTTTCACATATATTTCCTACTGAAATCAAATAATGAATTATGGCAAATAATGACTGTATGGGTAGGTGGGACTCTGTGTGTGTGTGTGTGTGTGTGTGTGTGTGTGTGTGTGTGTGTGTGTGTGTGTGCGCGCGTGTGCGCACATGTGTGCCTAAGCATTGTTTATTTCTCTATGCAAGTTTCCATATAAGTTTGTTCATTTGTAAAGCACAGAAGCACTCATCCACAGCAGTTTTTTTTTTTTTTTTTTCGTGCCATTGTGGTGGTTTTTACATTCATGTGTGTGTGATACTGTTAGTGCGTGTTTGTGCATATGTGTACAGTGTGTGTGTGTGTGTGTGTGTGTGTGTGTGTGTGTGTGTGTGTGTGTGGTGTGTGGTGTGTGTGTGGTGTGTGTGTGTGTGGTGTGTGTGTGTGTGTGTGTGTGTGTGTGTGTGTGTGTGTGTGTGAATTGTCTGTGTGTGAATTGTCTCTGTGTGTGTGTGTGTGTGTGTGTGTGTGTGTGTGTGTGTGTGTGTGTGTGTGTGTGTGTGTGTGTGTGTGTCCCTAATTGTGGGTCTGCTCACTGTGTGGTGTGTGTGTGTGTGTGTGTGTGTGCATGTGTGCATGCATGCATGCGTGTATGTGTGTGTAATTGTGTATGTGTGTGTGTATGTATGTGTGTGTGTGTAAATTGTGTGTTTGCGTGTGTGTTGCCCAAGTGTGGGTCTACTTACTGTGTGTGTGTGTGTGTGTGTGTGTGGTGTGTGTGTGTGTGTGTGTGTGTGTGTGTGTGTGTGCCCAGTTGTGGGTCTGTTTACTTATCTTGAAACTTTTATTCTGTATTTCAGATTCTTCTTCAGTTTCTACAGTATTTTCTCTTGTGTTTTTTTTCTTTTTTCTTTTCAACAGACAATTGTTTATTTTTTTCTTCAGACCTTTTTTCCCATGGTTGTCACTTTGAACATTTACCAATAAGTATTATACTATAACAATTTGGACCACACTGTATACTTACAGTGAAAATATGCCCCTTTTAGTAGAATTGGGGTACCCCCAGTAACATACAGATTGTTACATAGAGGGACAATTACTGATAACATATGAATCCCAGGTGTTGTAATGTTGTTGAGCAAAAACCAAAAGGTATTTGTGCTGTGTTTAGTGGGCTTTTATGCTCACTAATGTTGAAAAATTCCCCAATGAAAACAAAACAAAAACAGTATTTTTCAATCTGTCTTAGGGTTGCATATCATTATCACCCCATTTCAAAATAGGGCTGGAAATTGTAGCACAATGAAATTAAGAAATTCCACACCAAAAAAACTAATCTCAAATGTTTCAATCTGTCTGTTTGGACTTGCCATTTTGTCCCTGTGTTATTGTTTGCCTTTCTCGGCCCCTCGTTTCCATTCATTCCACATTAATATTCAGAATACAGCTGTCTTGCGGGATGTCCTTTTTTCACCGATATTTTCTGTTTTCATTTTCTTCCGTTCTTTTCTCCCATCAATTACCTTGATTTCGCAGAACATTCCTGGCAACCCCCACGATCCACAGACTTTCGGCACCTCGCAACCCGTTCTGAGATTTCTTCTTCATTATGACTTTGATTGTCAGATAGCGACTGTACGCTTCGGACGCCTTGCCTCATACTACCCGGCCCTGTCATCCCTACGATAGGCATCCACCACTCTTTCGGTTGTTTATTGCTTCCCGCGATTCTATTACGCGCCTTTGTGCGACATCCTCCTATCATCCATGTAGAACGCCACGCGCTTCTTGGTTAGTGCAACATAATGGAGGCACGACCAGCCTCGGTCCGGCGACTTCTCGAAGCACTTTGTGACAATAACACTTCTCCCCCACGACACTGATCAGCACATCGCCCCCCTTTAGCACTGCCCGGCCTGTCCATCCACACTTTACGGTTTCTGTGTTCAGCAACAATGCCACCCTCAGATCCGCCGCGGCCCATTCCGCTTCCTGCTTTCCTCCCTCCCCTCTCCTTTTTTCCACACTCTCCTCCTGCAGACTTAGACTTGGCTCCCCTATTCTCCTCCCGCTCTGTCCCCCTCCTTCCGCTTTCAAGCGTTTTTCTTTCTCTTTCCCCCTTTTCTCCGCAACCTCTCGTACCCCCCATTATATTGCCGTCACTTCACCCCGCCAATGACCAACATCCACACGCACTAATCCGGGATGCAGTGTGTCCTATCTGGAAGCTCAGATACCACACCCACCCATGTGTAGTATTATTTTTGCCCGCTTCTTTCCCTGGGCCTTTTTGAATTGGTGCTCTTGTCCCTGTGTTCCAAACTTTATCACATACACGATGTTAAACTTCACTCTTAGCCACACCCACCGCACACCCCCCCAGTTGACACAATTCACTGCATGCTCTTCGCCGCCCCCCATGTTTTTCGTGCCCGTCAACTCCCTTGTAATCATTGTTGGCCACCCCCACAACCATTCAAGGTCCACCCCTACTTCTGTGTTGTACCAACAAAACACACTTTTCACGCACCCCCCCCCCTTGGACTGTTCAAGGGTACGTTTTTTATCCCTCCAATTCGCATTCCATTCCATCCTTTCCCTTCACATCCCCACGTCATAAGAACAACCCTTCCCCATGCGTCCCGGTTCTTATTCCTCTAAGTCATATGTCAACAAACTCCTCTCTTTCCAAAGGGATGTGCCTCCCGTTCCCCCGTTGTTCAACCCACTTACTACCCATCCCCCCCACAGTACCCCTTCCCGACCTTCCCTCTCGTCTCCTTTTCTTCCCGCCTCCCTTGCCCCTTACACGTCCCCACCCATCCACCCCCAACCGTTCTTTTTCCCACTTCCCATCACCACCCCCCCACCCTCTCTTTTCTACCTGTACCGCCCACGCATCCCACCGCAAACCAGCCCCATCTTCCCCCACACACCCACATTTGTTACCCCACCTTCCACTGTTGTTCATTATTGTTGTACAGTGTTGTTTTTTGTGAACACTTCTCTTTCGTCTTTGAATCCCAGGTTTGTTGTGTATTGTTTACACCCCCCCACCTTTAGACAAACACCCAAAACGAGATTGGCTTGTTGGGCAGGGGCTGGTTTCGACATGTGTTTGGTGTAATTCCTGGTGTTGTCACCCCAACCATCAAATCTACCAAACCTTAACCCAGTCTGAACAAGGCCAAAATGTCTATGAGGACAATCCACTGAGTGTTGTCTTTTTTTAGGTTTTCTTCGTGAACCTCTCACCCACCCACAACACCAGCCCAGCACACCACCCACCCCCACTCAACTCCAAACGCCCCACCCCAACCCACCCCCCCCGAAACCCACCCCAATATACGACACACATCACCCTCCAACAGCCCTCAGCGCCCCATGCATCACCCGCACAAATCCCCGCCCGATCCAACAGCACAACCCCGTCCTTGCCACCCACAAAACACCGAACAATATGACAGGCATCCGCCACCCCCCCTCTGATGTAGTGGCAACACAACCACATACCCATGACAACCATGCCCCCACACACACGCATACCCCAAACGCATAAGAGCGTTCAAACCACAATAGCCCATTGAGCACGACAAAGCACCAAGCAACATCCCCACAGCACACACTATAGCATTCCAACGCAGAACTTAATATCACTGGTCACACCGGGTTGGGACCCCCGTCCCAGGGAATTGGAACTGTAACGCACAGACCAGCTTTAAACGTCATGCCACTGACAAGCGGTATTGGAAATATCAGCTGCCCAGTCCCGTTTCCTGCCTTATGGAGTAACGCCATCTCCAATTTTTCACCAAACCGCCCCCAAACCTGTCCAGTTTTCCCCCGACCTGTAAACTTCATGAAACCCCCTATAGAAATAAGGAAAGAATGCACGACATGAAATTGATATCGGCCTCTTCAACCCGTGATCCACAAGCCTTTCAAGCGTCATTTTGACCCCAGGAAAACCCATTGTAGTAGAAAATGCAATCAAAACACTCAAAACTAATCAGCGAAAAGTGACCCGCACATGAGAGACTTTCTGTCTAGGAGACATCAACTCGTGTCCAGAGCTGTAACCATTTTATGTGAACCTACCCCAGAAATTGATAAAAAAAAGCTTAAAAGATTTCACGAAGGCACGGCATTACAGATTTTCAATGATAGTGTGATATTTCATTAGGGAAGGAGTTGTGGCATCAGTGGAAGGGTCAAACCCCAGACCTAGATAATCAGGGGGAACGAATAATTTGGAGTGGTATGATACACTAAGGAGCCAGACGTTAATAGACACATACACAACAGCAGACGTTAATACCCCAGACTCCCTAATAATCATGGGGATAAACACACACACAACAGCAGATGTCAGCACCCCAGACCTAGATAATCATGGGGATAAAACACACACACAACAACAGACGTTAACACCCCCAGACCTAGATAATCAGGGGGGATAAACACGCACCACAACAACAGACGTGTTAACACCCCAGACCTAGATAATCATGGGGATAAACACACACACAACAGCAGACGTCAGCACCCCAGACCTAGATAATCATGGGGATAAAAACACACACACACAACAGACGTTAACACCACCCAGACCTAGATAATCATGGGCACCTAAATAAACACACACACAACAGACGTCAGCACCCAGACCTAGATAATCATGGGGATAAACACATACACAACAGCAAACATAAACAAAGGCAGACGTCAGTACCCCAGACCTAGATAATCAGGGGGATATAAAAAACACATAAACAGCAGACGTCAGCACCCAGACCTAGATAATCAGGGGTGATAAACACACACAACAACAGATGTTAACGCCCCAGACCTAGATAATCAGGATGGATAAACACACACACAACAGCAGACGTCAGCACCCCAGACCTAGATAATCATGGGGATATAAACACATACACAAACAGCAGACGTCAGCATCCAGACCTAGATATCAGGGAGATAAACACACACACACAACAACAGACGTTAACACCCCATACCTAGATAATCAGGGGGGATATAAACACATACACAACAGCAGACATCAGCACCCAAGACCTAGATAATCATGGGGATAAACACATAAACAGCAGATGTCAGCACCCAGACCTAGATAATCAGGGGGGATAAACACATACACAACAGCAGATGTCAGCACACCCCAGACCTAGATAATCATGGGGATAAACACATACACAACAACAGACATCAGCACACAGACCTAGATAATCAGGGGGGATAAACACATACACAACAACAGACGTCAACACCCCAGACCTAGATAATCATGGGGATAAACACATAAACAGCAGACTTCAGCACCCAGACCTAGATAATCAGGGGGGATAAACACATACACAACAGCATATGTCAGCACCCCAGACCTAGATAATCAGGGGGGATAAATACATACACAACAGCAGACGTTAGCACCCAGACCTAGATAATCATGGAGATAAAACACACACACAACTGCAGACGTCAGCACCCAGACCTAGATAATCATGGGGATAAAAACACATACACAACAGCAGATGTCAGCACCCAGACCTAGATAATCAGGGGGATAAACACTAGGTAGGTCCAGCCATTTTTTTAACTTGAAAAAATATATGGAATGTTTTTGTATTTTTCAAAGACCCCATTAAAAGTGATACACATGCCAAATTTCAAGGCCATAGGTTTAATAGTTTTTTGAGATATTGAGCTTTAAAATTGGGTAAAAAATGGCGTTTTTTTCACGTTTTTGTCAAAGGGCCATGTTTGGACCCTCATATCTTCTGAACTATTCACCTAATATACTCTCAGATTGGCAGAGTTATTATCTGTGATGGATACACTGAGCCTATTTTTTTTCCAGAGCTCAATGATTATTCATTTTTTAGCTGTGCCTCTTCAAAAAATGACTAAAATGCTGATTTGTCGACGTGTCATTTTGTGGCAAACACATGTACCGTTACTTAACAACCCATAACTCTGGAACGACACATGCTACAGACAAAGTAGAGGTATCAAAATAATCAGCATTGAAGAAGGAACCTAAAGGTAAAAACATCCATGAGTTCAACCTTCACCTTTATGTACAAATTACATCAAAGTAAACAAAATCACCAACATTCCACATATATTCCATCATTATCACGGGGACAGAATCAAATGCACAAGAATTTCACCAAGCAAATACGTTCCAAATAACAGGCAAATAATGAAATATATGTCCAAAAGGAACAGTAAATCACAACTGTCTTAAAAACTTTTCAAATACCAGAAAAATCACCCTCTTTCCATGTTCCTGTTTTTCAATCACCATTAAGATAAAACTGGCCATCTCCATTTTGTACCCCAACATTAACAGTACTTTTTAACATATTGTCTGTATCTTCTTTTCAGGGTTCCCTGCTGGGTACAGTCAAATGCTCCAAACTCTGTCTTTGGTAGAATGTTGAAGTCTGAATAAAAGACATATTTACTTGCAACTTCCCCAGTGGAGTCTGACAACGGCCATCTAAACAGGTTTTCTGTTCCTTTCTGGTCCATGAAGGAAATGCAAGCAAGGTCAGGTCTAACAATTTCTAGTACTTGACCAATGTAAAATGCATCATCATAGAAAACTGCTACTGACTGTCCCTGGCCTGAGAAATTGAATGGAAATTCATAGTCTGATTCATCATCAGAAGACTGATGACAAATATTTATTTCATGTTCCAAAAGTGCTGAATGATCTGGCTCTTGTGGTTCTTCTTCAGTGCTACTGTCAGATTCTTGCAGGTACTGGTCATCTTCTGAAATTTACACACACACACACACACACACACACACACACACACACGCATACATACGCATGCATGCAAACACACACACACACACACACACACACATTTTGAATAAACTGAACACAGTTAATAACTGGACATTTGTTTTGATCTATCAGTGATGAAAATGGATTGTTTGAATCAGAGACTGTGTGAATGAAAGTGCATGATAACTTTGAAGAACATTTTTTTTTTTTATATATATATACCAAGTTCTATCATTTATGGATATATGATTCAACAGTAAATTTTTTTTAAATACACATTGCCGCAATTTTCAATAAGACTTTTAAGTGAATGCTACCAGCTACACACACACACACACACACACACACACACACACACACACACACACACACCAGCTAGTCATTTTATTATAATACATGCTTCAAGTTTCCAAATTCTGATTTTCTTACTCCTATCTTTTAGTACATATGCCACACACTCATACTGCAGCTTCAAGCTAACATTCTCTTTAATTAGTTAATGTGTATTTTTTTTGTTTACTTTTTAGTTTTTTTTTTATTTTCCTTTTATCTCATTTATTTATCAATTTATTGATTTTATTAATTCATTGATTCATTTTGGTACAACAGTACTGCAAATTAATCCAAAACAACTGCTACTTTTTCAATTTTCATTGAGGTCAGAAACCTGAGTTATCATCCCTGTCGAAGTTACAGCTGCCACATTTTTATCTTACTTCGTAATTTTCGCTCTAGACAAAAAATCATAAACCTTTTTATAAAAAATCTGAACAAGCTTGGGTAAAAGTTATTCTGTGAAATTGTTTTAAAACTAAAAAGGTTGATCACCGATTGCAACCATTAGTACTGATCACGGGAGCTAAACAACCACCACCACTCGACCGAGCACATGTCTGATGAAAAAAAAACACTTCTAAAATAATTTCTAGAGTTAAGAAGACACACAAATTCCTTGAAAATAACAGGGCAGGCAAGGGCTTAAACAAATGAATCGTTTCGCATACTTACCAAGATCACGCTCAAAATCGTTGAGATCCATCGGTTTAAACTCGCCACTCACTCGAACTCGAAATCGTGTCGCCACTCGACTCGAACATCGTGTCAGCTTCGTACCCCCCCGTTGTCGGAATGCTGAATGCCGATTGGACTACGGGGTTCTCTCTTTATCCTGGCCGGAACTTATACACACAGCAGCCTGTGCGTCCTTATATACACGAACGAAAAGAGCATTGATTTTTCTACAAAATGAGTGGTCTTTCAATATGTTTTGTTCAGAATTAGCGATGTTGATATGCTTTTGAAGTTTATGCTAGTCTTTCGGCACAAAAAATTTGCGGCAGTTAATGAAAAGGAACTATGACGAACTTTATACCGATCAATTCTGCAGTTTTTCTGTTTCATATGGTACCAACATCGTCGCTGTGCATATAGTGTGTCAAAGTTCCGACACTTTTTCCGGATGTTGTTGTTTGTGGGTCACGGATAGCCCGCGGCTTGAATCGTTGCACAAGCTCGCCAACGCAGCATATGGTTTTTGTGTTTAGATTGTTCACAAAAAAGCACACTTCTTTCATACCATAAAAAAAACACACAGACTTCATGTTAGAGGTTCATTTTAGATGTGGAGATATTTTTTATTTGACAGTGTTGAGTAGTTGAGGAGTATGAACAAGTTGAAATTGGCAGTTTTCTCCTGTTCTGCTGCCTGTTAGCCATGGCTACTGTTAGGCTGGACCTACCTATAAACACATACACAACAGCAGTCGTCAGCACTCCAGACCTAGATAATCATGAGGATAAACACACACACAACAATAGACGTCAGCACCCCAGACCTAGATAATCAGGGGGATAAACACATACACAACGGCAGACATCAGTGCCCCAGACCTAGATAATCTGGGGGACAAACACATACACAACAGCAGATGTCAGCACCCCCAGACCTAGATAATCAGGGGATAATAAACACATACACAACAGCAGATGTCAGCACCACAGACCTAGATAATCAGGAAGATAAACACACACACACAACAACAGACGTTAACACACCAGACCTAGATAATCATGGGGGATAAACACATACACAACAGCAGACGTCAGCACCCCAGACCTAGATAATCAGGGGGGGTAAAACACATACACAACAACAGACGATAACACCCCAGACCTAGGTAATCAGGGGGGATAAACACATAAACAACAGCAGACGTTAACACCCCAGACCTAGATAATCATGGGGATAAACACATACACAACAGCAGACGTTAGCACCCCAGACCTAGATAATCAGGGGGGGATAAACACATACACAACAACAGACGGGTTAACACCCCAGACCTAGGTAATCAGGGGGATAAACACATAAACAACAGCAGACGTTAACACCCCAGACCTAGATAATCATGGGGATAAACACATACACAACAGCAGACGTCAGCACCCCAGACCTAGATAATCAGGGGGATAAACACACACACAACAAACAGACGTTAACACCCCAGACCTAGATAATCATGGGGGGATAAACACATAAACAGCAGCAGACGTCAGCACCCAGACCTAGATAATCAGGGGGGATAAACACATACACAACTGCAGACGTCAGCACCCCAGACCTAGATAATCATGGGGATAAACACATAAACAGCAGATGTTAGCACCCCAGACCTAGACAATCAGGGGGATAAACACATACACAACAGCAGATGTTAGCACCCCAGACCTAGATTATCAGGTGGGATAAACATCTAAACCAGTCAAAAATATTGGGTCCAGCCCATTTTATCCTTCAGACACGATCAGATTAAAAAGAAAATTTAGAAAAGAATGAGAAAAAATATGTTGCATTCAGAGATACATGATGGTGGCTCTGATGTGTCGAACAGAAAGAGTTAAAAAAAAAAACTCACAGAATGGAATTTGCTCTGGATTGGCCAGCTCAGCAGCTGCATTCAAGGCCATGAGGTTATCCATCATGTTGCTGCTCATCAAGTCTTTGAGCAGTGTGCCTGCTCACAGAAAAACCCTCATGTACATTTCTCCTGACACCATTCTTCTGTCCTCCTGACTTGCGACTTCCATGACATATTCATTTCTTCCTGCTGGATTTCAACATGAATTCCTTAAAGTTTTTTTTTCCGTTCACAAGAAATAAGGCTTAAAAGTTTACACTGATCCTTACGCATTGGTAAGGTTACATTATTCACATGCATCCACATCATTTCAAATTTATATGCTTATTCAGTACAAATGTTATTAAAAGAAAACATCAATTCAATATCCAGGGTAAAATTGGCCATACATTTATTATCAGAATGGAAAAGGACAAAACACAGCCTTGAGGAATAACAAAAGGTATGTAAAAAAAAAAGGTAGAGAAACAGCAAGATAAAGTTACCCATACTTACTACAAATCTTCTTAATACTGTGCTTTCTCACTATAGTTAAAAAGTAGTAAGCTCAACACAATAAAGACATGTTAAAACCAATCAAAATTCCAAGGAATCATAAACATCAATGTTTGACACATTATAAACTCAAAGGCTTTGCAGCTCAGTGCCCTGTCTGGGGGGGGGGGGGGGGGGGGGGGAGTAGCTCAGTGGTAGAGCGCTGGACTTGTAATTCTGGTGGTCCTTGGGTTGCGGGTTAGAATCTCCGCCAAGCCGTTTCAGTACAGGGAGGATTTTTCCTTCAGACTTAACATTGGTTGACTCCATTTCCCATACAGTCCTAATAAGACCACAAACCGATGTTCCATGTGTGAACGCACGCATAACATCTTGGACACAAGTAAAATTCCATCACCAACTTTCGGAAGAGAAGGCCAGTTTGGCTGTTGGTATGGATGACACGTTACACATAGCATGCATCTTCTCCCAAAGTTTCAGCATGGCTGCCTTAATGGTAGGATAAAAAAGCGGTCATACACACAAAACTCTGCTCTCCTTTGTTGGGTAATGGGATTAATCCTTGCCTGTCTGTCTATACAAGGAGTATCAGCCTGTGTACGCAGAAAGTAAGTGCCTAACTAACTTAATGTATCCTGCCCTAACTTAATGTGTCCCGCCCTAACTTAATGTATCCCGTTCTTCATCAGTCCATGCCAGTGAAGGAGGATAGATGGGGTGTATGGGGAAGGGGAGTGGGGAGCATGGGGAATGGTATGACACTTCTACTTAAAGCACGCCTCAATGTCAAGGTGTAGTGAACCATGTTTGCATCTGCACCTGTGTACTGTCAAAACAGCTTGCAACTGATTAAAGGCTTCACCAAACGGAATAAAGGAAAAACTACACTTTGGAAATTGCAGGTCCATAAATCTTTCTGAACAGAAAAGAACAAAAACCAAGTAATGAAAGCTCTAGCACTGGAGATGATTGCGAACCAATACAACCCCAGTGAGTGGACCCATGTCTTCACAGATGGATCCTCAGAAGGAGCAGTCAAGAATGGAGGAGCAGGGTTCTTCATCAGGCACACCAATGGAAGATTGACGCACAAGGCCTTCCCAACTGGAAAGATCTCCTCCAACTACCGAGCTGAGACAATAGCACTGCTCCACGCAGTGAGGATCTTTCTGGGACCGGCCAGCCCATCACAGAAGGTTGTCTTCTTCTCAGACTGCCGATCTCTGCTGCAGGGACTTCAGAACACAAGAAGAGAACAACATATGCAAGACATCAAGGCTACCCTCCATGAACTCTCAAAACAGTCTGTCATTACGCTTCAGTGGATTCCGTCTCACTGTGGGATGATGGGCAACGAAAAAACTGATGCTGTCTCCAAGGCAGACAGCAAAATAAAGCAGTTCAGCCACCCCGTGACCTTCAGGGAGGCCAAGACCATCACCCACAACCAGTTTCAGTCCCAGTGGAAGAGAAGGCTGGGTGCAGAGAATGGTGCTGACCCCATCCACCAGCTCCAGAGGCACCAGCAGACAATCCTCTTCAGACTGAGGACCGGCCACTGAAGACTGCTGAGCCACCTTAACCGCCTGAAGATCACCTACACTGACCCAGTGTCCATGTGGCACTGGACCCCAGACCCCTGAACATGTCCTCATGCACTGTCCTACTCACGCAGCTCTATGACACAAAGCCTGGCCGGGGGGGGGGGGGGGGGGGGGGGGGCAGAATTACAGGTGCAGCTTTGGGGAGCCCAATCTGACCTGGAGAAAACCGCAGGCTTCATCATGGCCGCCGGGTTACAAGTCTGACGCATCCAGCTTCAATCGAGTGCAGAAGAAGAAGAACAAAACATGTTTGTATATAACAGATTTCCAAAGTGAAAGTATTCATTCACTGTATAATTCAGAAAATAAAGCCTCACCACAATAATAGATTTCTTTGTTATTTATTACTATTCAGAACTGCTTTGTTTCACATTGAACACAAATGTTTATATGTTCGTAATGCACTGTTGAAAAAAACAACACAGATCAATCACTATGAACTGCACCTGTGATCAAGATGGTGATTTCGCTGACTGGATCCAGCAGCAAGGTGGCAGCGAGGTAGCCCATTTTCTTCTGATTTCCATCACTTGCAGTAATTTTCAGGGCATAAATGTAGCTGAAGGACACATCATATCCCAGAACAGAGCAGTAGATGATCTCTGGGAACACCTCACACCACCTGGCTACAGAACTGTCTGGATGTTCCAAATGCTGCTTGATCCGACGCAGCTCCCTCTGCACCTGCACCAAGAGGGATCATCCCAGTCAGCTCCATACAGGTGTGAAAATCCTTTGTTTGAGGTAGTAATGTCGCTTATAGCCCACTAACTGCAAAAAGCCACATCAGGGCTGTCACTGCGTTGAAGTCAACTCACAAGTCATACGTAAAAAAAAAAAAAAAAAAACGAAACAAAACAAAACTCATTCACACAACTTCTAAAAGTGCACTGGAAATCTTGTTGAAAATCTTTCCTTTGTAACATCTTGCTTGAAGCTGAAGTCATAATTATGATGCTCATATGTCAAGCGTTATGTTAGAGTGTTTTGTCTTTATTTTGAATCTGAAAAGCTAGTTGAAAGCATTTTACTTGAAAGAAAATGAAATCATCACTGAATCTTGACCAAGTGTATAGATTTACCTGTTCAATTTCTAATGCGGTTTTCATGAAACAAATCCGCATTAGCAAACAGCTAAAATTTTGATTATCCAACATCAAAGCAAATACTTTTTTACTCTGATCAAGAATCAAGATCATGTAATGTGTATGTGTGAATGAATGTGTGTGTGTGTGTGTGTGTGTGTGTGTGTGTGTGTGTGTGTGTGTGTGTGTGTGTGCACGCGCTCCCATGCATGCAGTATACTTTGCATGTATGTGCATGTGTGTATGCATGTGTTTCAACTACACTGGACCTAAAAGCCTTATCCATTCACAAAGAGATCTACGTTCATAACTTTCTGAAAAGAAACTTGCTTACAGAAATATAACATTCAGCAATTTACACAACATTGATGACAAAACTCACTTGAGCTGTCTTAAATAAACTGCTTCATTTTTTTTATTTTTTTAACCCATACGATTTAAAAGCATATGGTAGTTCAATAGTGATCTGATAAACGTGATACCGATGGGCCTTGGATAGTGATAAAAGACATAATTTACATAGCTTCATAGTCAAAAGCTATCAAAGTGAGCCAGTCGAACATTTCATCTTACTGAGGCCACTCCTTGTCCTGTTCCCACAAAGATGCTAACACTCTCAGGTCTTACCACAGCTGCTTCTTCAGAGCGTCCCCGAGCCGCTTCCACACTCTTGAGGAAATTCTGGAAGCTCTGAGAAGGGTGGGACTTTACCGGGGTCTGCCCCCCTCGCCCTCCTCCCAGGAGGGTTGAGGACAAGAGGCGGGGAATGGGAGGCCAAAGTCCGCTCCATGACATCACTCATGGCCGGCAACTGGGAGTGGGCATCACGCCTGGTGATTGGCTGACAGGTCCATGGTCATAGCTTCAAAATATACATAAAAAAATAAAAACAAATAAATGTAAGTACAGTACCTCTGGCCTTAGCCTAAAGCCTCTTCACTGGCTGGACCCTAAAGCTTATTCTGAACTGTTGTGTGGTGCATGTGTGACAACTGGACCGGGTCTGTCTTCAGTCATGGCAATCAACTATAATTGTCAAAATAATCTCCATCCTAAAATGTTGGATTATACCTGAATTTCATCAGTCAGTACAATCAATCAGTCAATCTGTCTGTCTGTCTGCCTTTATCTCAACTGTGCTGTCACTTCGATGTTTATGCTGTGTTCTGCAACTGGAAGGACAAGGAGACTGCCTAATGAGTGGGCTAAATCACTGAAATTCTAAATCACAACACATACTACCTAAAACAACAAAGAAGAGAGAGAGAGAGAGAGAGAGAGAGAGAGAGACAGACAGACAGACAGAGAGAACCTCTTCTCAGAGAGAGAGAGAGAGAGAGAGAGAGAGAGAGAGAGAGCCTGTTCTCAAGAGAGAGAGAGGCAGAGAGAGAGAGGAGAGAGAGAGAGAGGGGGGAGAGAGAGAGAGAGAGAGAGAGAGAGAGAGAGAGAGAGAGAGAGAGAGAGAGAGAGAGAGAGAGAGAGAGAAACTGTTCTCAAGAGAGAGAGAGAGAGTGTTGTATGGCTCCAGCTTAAAATGTTCTTATTGGCAGACCTATTTCAAATCTGACTTTCAGACTTTAATGCAATTCATAACAGACCAAACATTGAGGAAACATCAAGTGTATATGCCACGGTGATATTTCCTTTCTGCCTTTTTTCTGTGTTTTGTTTTGATGTCCCATCTTCTATGCCACCTCAGTGGCAGTGCACCCCACACTGCTCATTCTGACCCCCCATCCACAACCGCAGCCTTGGCACCAGCAATCCACAGAGAACAGGCAATGTCAAGTCAAGTTGTCAAGAGGCAACCCACCAGAGGGGGCACTGCACTGCTGCCGAGTCACTTTGGTGGTGTCAGTGGCGCCTGTTCTGATCCAACATAAGCAGGACACCACCTACTAAGCCCCCTACTGTTGGCAATAATTGCTTGGTCACGGAACCAGCATGAGTGAGCTCTCCCTCCGGGGGGCATCACCATGTCTGTCCAATGACAGCCCCCATGAACTTGCCAATCCTGGTAACACCCCTCTCCCATCCCCCATCACTCCCAGTATACTCCACCACTCAAACACCATGGGGTTGAAGACATTGTTCTGACAAATCTCCTTGATATGCATATTTATGCAGGCATAAGTATACTGCAAACAAAGAAATGAACAAAGCATGTACATGTTTTTTTTTATTATTTTAAAGGAGCTGACTCCTAAACTGAAGGGGAAGAGAAACAATAATCCCACTCACTTGGGGAGAGGGTTCTGATGGAAATTTCTCCATGTTAGCAATATTTTACAATGTTTTAATATGTTTAATTAGAACCCCTCCCCCCGAAATTAGGGCAGAGAGGGGACGGTGGGGGAGGAAGGAGGCAAAGACCCCACACACCTACCACTGCATCATTATTCATGTGGGTACTTGTCATGTACAATATTTTCATAACCCCCTGTTCTATGAATGTGACAGCCTAATTTTTCCTCTTTCTTTTCATAACATTTTAAACACTGACCATTGCACTTGCAGCCATCTTATCAACTTTAGCTTTAAACATTGACTACAAAAGTACAATAGCATTCACACTGCGATAAGAGAGCCAGAATGCACAGGCTCAGTGTTAGAGGAGTAGGGTGGATGGAAGTTCATAATCATACACAATGCATAAACTATACATACAGATTTATATAAATATTACACACACATGCACACACACACATGCAGGCATGCACACACAGGCAAGCACACACACAAGCACACACACACACACACCAAAACATGTACACCTACAGCCAAAAGGTTTTTTGCCCCAAAACTGAACGAGTTGAATCTTGAACAATATCCGCATCCTCATTTCTAATACTTAATGTTTTCTTCCACTTTGTGTCTGTTCGGAGTGTTCCCTTCAGTAATGCACATTCATGTCTATTCATGTCTGTGTGCGCACACACAAGGGCATGTTTACTATTCTATACATCATTCATTCACATTTCAATAATACCTCAAACAAAAGTTCTATCAAGTTAATAAGTACTATTATTTTCTCTGTCTACCTCCCCCCACCGTCTTCCCCATCCCCTGAATATTTCTCCCTACACATCTTCCAATGCTAACAGAATTCACACATGTATATCATTTTTTTTTTTTTTTTTTTTTTACAAATTATACGTATTGTACGTATTGTCTTGGCTAGCTGTCCCCCCCCCCCCCCCCCCCCCCCCTTCTTTCCCCGTTATATACCATTCCATCACATTTCACAGTGCTTACTACATACCTCCACCCCCTACCAACTCAGTTACTTTGACATTCAATCATGACATTTCCTTTTGTAAAATGATGTCAATGTCTGTGTCTATATCTACTTTTATCGGTTCTCCATTCTTCAGTTTGGTCAGGATTTTTCTACAGCTTGACCAGGCCTTATGGCTAGTAACTAGCGGTCTGTGCACTGTCCCTTCACAGCCATTGACAGTTTGGCCTGGTCAGATCTTCAGAAGTGGAGGTACCTGACTGTTTCAGCTGTCTTCCAGCTGCCAGGACCAGCCCTCTTTGTCTCCTGGAGTGAAAACCGCCCAGGATGGGCCTTAATCTGCCACCCCACACAGCCGCTTTCCCTGAGAGACGGGCGATTTCAATTATGCTGGCTGACATGTGACACGGGAATCTTGAGCTTTTAGTGAACATGTCTATACATCACTGGACACAGTCTTGCACTGCTTTCTGCCCTCCTGTCACCTGTACACCATATACTCACAAATTCCATTGTCATCCATGTTATTCTTGATCACTAAGCTGATGGCTGATATCCTAATTTTCATGAGTCCGCTGAGACAACTGGTTTTCATGGTCTTTGTTTTCTTGTCTTAGTTTTGTCACTTCAATGGCTGATGGTTCCTCTCCTTCCCTAACTCAAACACATTCTGTACCAATTTTTCTATTCTACTATTTCTAGTAGTCAGCGACATTCTTAATTTTTCTTCATCCTCCCTTAGTTTTGAAAGCGCTCTTTTGTAGCTAATTAAGTTAAAGATGCTCTAATCTAAAAAACATCTTCTGTAGCACCATGTTCTCAAATGCAAAACTGTCACTGCTTTGTGTTTCTTCTTGTCCTGCTTTGTTCTACTATTGTCCTCTGGGGCTGCTTATCGTTGATGATGTTGAGGAAGATTTCCTTTTAGTTTTACCCCTTCCATTCCCTCAAGGTATTTCGATATTGTACTGGTCACATTTCTCAGCAAACAACATTGCCATCTCACTGTCTAATAACATAGCTTGATGCGTTAAAGATGTTCTCTCCGGCAGGGGAAAACCAACAACAACAACAAAACAGCTGCACCGAGAGTACACAGCCTACACCATGATTGAAGATGACATCGATCTTTGGTGCAATTTTTTTTCTATTGTTTTTCTTTTTTAAACTAAACTTTCATCTCCAACAAATCATATGTAAATGTACAGCAACAAAACGCACACTATTCACTCAGTCTAGACCTTTCATGCAGAATATCACACAGAGAAGCACCGAGACATGATTTGCCTCCACGGCGAGCTTAAAGTCAAGTCCCTTTCTCCATTATTTTCGATATACAGTTTTTTTTTCCTTCAGTGCCATAAAAACTGAGAAATTGTTTGCTTTTGTCTGCCCTTCAAAGACCTACTTGGGGAAAAAAAAAAACGTTCCCTCATCTATTTATTTATTATTACTTTGTTCAGCATATCTAATCATCTTGCCAAGGCTTACACGTACCCTGTTCCACGTAGTAATTATTTCATAAAGCTTTGAATACAATGTTGACTGTTACCGTCGATTCATACTCTTATTCAGACTCGACTGTTCTATTTGATACATAATGACAAACTAAAAGTGTTTACAACAAACCTTGCGTGCGACACTGGTTTCTATCATAGATCGATGGGTAACTCGCATCGTCTGGATAAAGTTGCAAGAATAGCCTCCCCTTTCCCGTCTACTTTCACTGTCGTAAATACAGAGTGCTCACATTTTCACGAAGGAATGATTGATCGCAAGAGCAGTTTGGCTTTGTGAGTGTAATGGTTTGTAAATGTTCTCAGAGAGATTAAAAAACGAAGAACGTGAAAAAATCAACTCAAATACTCTTGATCACCAATATCAGTAGGCTGTTCAACTAATTCATCTGTTGTTGCATCTTGATCTTCAAGTACGCCTGGCTGATGCACAAACGTCAACGGTTGTAGTATTCATACGATGGTCACAATGATAGAGTGCATACTGTTCAGTGAATTTCACCACACAGCTGGGCCAAAGATAACGTGCCAGGTAAGTTTTGAGAGTGGTTTAGGTATTTGCAAATTAATAAAGATTTTCATTTGGACCTGTGTCACCATAGCCACGACTAAAGTATAAAAATCCGAGTTTAGCAGCCTACTTTCTCGCTTCTGTCGCCCAGTGTCAATATCACTGATTGGCTTTCAACAGAGAAATATTAGCAATTATTTCCATACAACGCCAATCAATGAGATCAAGACAAAATGTGTGTGTGTGTGTGTGTGTGTGTGTGTGTGTGTGTGTGTGCGTGTGTGTGCGCGCGCGCGCGCGCGTGCGCCCCCCCCCCCCCCCCCCCCCCCCCCCCCCCCCCCCCCCCCAAGAAAAAAAAAATGTTACGCTGTCAAAACTGAAGTCGAGGTGATAGATTTGGTTTGTTTGCTGTTTCATTGAACTATTTGTGCTCGTCTTGATCAACATCAGCACATGCTTGTGTGGGCATATGTAAGCGGAGATCCTGATGTATTCCATATTTTTTTATTTTTGCATGTTTATAGTTATTTCTTTAGCTATACACATTGTAAATATTGCACTTGTGGGTCTCGGCATAACAGGTCGGGAACCGCTCATTCTCGTGTCCACCGAGATTTTGCGTCATGTAGCAGGAAGGTATGGCGGCCCAAAAAATGAACAAACAGGATTGGCTTAAACAGATTGTCCTTGACCTTTACAGATCTATTCCTAGTCAATGATAAGAGTGTATATTTAGAAGAAGCATATAAAGGAAGCGAATGTGGAAAGTGCAACTGATCGTACTTGGACCAAGACGAATGTCAGGAACATTGAAACGGCGTTCAGTGGTCTACTGAAGGGCTAGACTGATTCGTCTCAACTTGAGTCGGTCTGATCGGAAAACGTTTGTCAAGCCTCAGGCAACATCATGCGTCATTATGATAGAGCTTAGGTGATGATTTGCGAGAATTTACGGGTCTAATTATTAGACTGATACCAGCACAGTGCTCTACGATCGAGTTCTCTGATTATCCGTCATGAGACGAGTGACAGTGTTTAGAAACGGGAGAGCTGAAGGAGGGAGAGTGATAGCCGTTCAAGATTCGGTTTCGCTTTCAGACGTGTTAGCAGAGACGAGCAAGAAACTGAATTGCGAAGCTGTAGAACTTTACACTGCATCAGGGGGGCTTGTCGACGATGTGGATCTGATAAGAGACGATGAGGTGTTGTATGCATCGTGCGGGGAACCATTTTAAAGGCCACAAATCAAGCCAGTGGCGAGGCCTGTCGTGGCCAAAAGTTACCCAGAAGAACCAGCAGACCATCAGATGCATGTCAGTCACCAACAGGTTTGCTCGCAGTCAGAATGGGTACATCTGAACGTTGGAGGCAAACTGTTCACCACCACCGTCAGCACCCTGACAAGAACAGATGGCCACAGTATGTTGGCACGCATGTTTACTCATGGTGACGTGGAGTGGCAGAGTGCTGTTGATGAAACAGGTGCCTACCTCATTGACCGCAGTCCACTTTACTTTGAACCCATACTGAACTATCTGCGTCATGGTCAGCTGGTGCTGGACAAGTCAGTCAACCCAGAAGGGGTCCTGGAGGAGGCCAAGTTTTTTGGAATAACATCGTTGATTGACCAGCTGGAGGATGTGATTGACCGCGAGCAGCCTCCTGATGACAGTACAGCCATAACTCGACGTGAACTGGTCATGGCTTTGATGGTGACGCCCACGAATAAAGAACTGAGATGCCAGGTGAGTGAAGAATGCATGTTATTTTCATTTCACTCTGAGTTATTTGTTCTGTATCTAGTAACATCCTCGTATACATTCAGACAATACGATGTTCAGCTTACTCTTATACACTTACCAGCTCAGTTGTATGTTTAGATAATCTGATGTACTTATCCATGTACGTGTTATGCACTTACATAAATGCATAGAATCATGCACATGTGCATGCATACACACATGAACACAGACGCACACATGTGTATGCAAGCGCGCGCACACACACACACACACACACACACACACACACACACACACACACACACACACACACACGCATGAACATAGTATGCAATTCACATGCTCACAAATCTTATTTGTGCAAATCTATAAATGAACATATTGATCTATAACACACACATGCACATGTATTGTCTGTGATGTGAGCATTCTTATGTGAAGAGAATTAAACATGTATAGATGATGCTACACACGCTTGCACACACACACACACACACACACACACACACACACACACACACACACACACACACACACAAACATACACACACACAGTCACACACACACATACACACACACACACACACACACACACACACACAGAGCACACACACACACACACACACACACACACACACACACACACACACACACACACACACACACACACACACACTGACAGACAGACAGACACACACACACACACACATGCATCATGTGTTTATACATCATGTGTGCGCGTGTGTGTGTGTGTGTGTGTGTGTGTGTACACAAATGCATTGATAGTATGTTGACTGTTCAGAATCGCTGAATTTTTTCTTCTTCATATGGATTATTTCAGTTCCACTGTTAAAGTGTTATGACTTTGTGTATTATTCTTATGCTGTTTAGTAAAAGAAAATAGCTATGAAAATCTTATACTATTTTCTTACAACTTTTGAAAGAAAGCAAGAATTTCATTTTCCAAAGGAATTTAGTTACTCATACCAAGGCACTGAAACAGTGTTATGTTCATGTCGATAGGTCAATCATTCAATGCTGTTGTAGCATCTTCAGGTGTTTCACTGTTTGTCATTGACCTTCACCTGATAAAGTTTATCTGAACTGACAACAACAGGTGGATTTGTCAGTGAGGAAGTCAGATGTTCCACTTTTTGAGTTCTCGTTATGTCATACAGGCCCTGGTCATCTGTGTCATATCAGGACAGGCTGGCTGATATTGGGTGTTACTGTTAGATGCCTTTGTTTGGGCAGACTTTCTCTTTAGATCTCATGATTATAAGTTGTGTATAAGGTATATTATTATATGCATGCATTCATCCTGTGTGTCTGTATTATGGCTATGTATAAATAATGTAAGGAGAATAGATTTGAGCCTAACAATAGAGTGAATTTTGTTTATAGATAACTCTCTCTCTGAATGATTACACAGCCAGTTTTACAAGACATGTCAGCAAAATGTTCAGGGGTCAGTTTGCTTATTATATGATTTCAGCTAACTTTAAACAACATGTGAAAATAGAAATAGCACAGTGGCATATGTACAGAGTCAAATAAATGCGGTGTGGTATGTTGAACCATTTCAACTCTTCACTCTTTCAGTAGTTTCAAGTCACAGTAGCTTGCTGTCTGGCCCATTTTCTTCCCCATTTGTGTATTGAAAAAAAAAAAAAAAGAAAAACATTAAAAAGGTGGAAGCTGGGGCTGGGGAAAACAGGAGATGAAGCTGAAAAGTATCAGAGAGTGGAGGCATCCACCTGTTCAAAAACACAAGTTTTAAAAATGATGAATTTTAAGATTTTGGAGATGGGATTGAAAGGGGAATTCTTCCCACTCAGATTATAGAAAGTAATCAGGGATCATGTTTCTCTTTCTAGAACTCAGAGAATAAAACAGGTTGCCTCCTGTTTTAGCCGACAACTTTTTACAAATTAATGTGGGTTTGGGTAGCTTAAGTTCCAGATTTGATAAAACCTTGGAGAGACATTATATAGCCTGACCAATGTGTTTGACAACCAGGTGAAATCTCCAGCTGAATGTAAATTGCAAACCACAGCAAGCACAAGTCTGTTCATTGGGAACTTGCACTTTTAAGTGCTCACAGTTACTACTTTTTGGAAGAAAAAAAAAAGTTGTAAAAAGAAGAAATGCAGCACAGCTGTGCTCAGAGCACTAAAACATGTGTTAGGGCTTGTACTGACAGAAAGAATTTCAGGAGGCAGTGGAAGCAAAACAAACAAAACAAAACAAAACCCCCCCCCCCTGATGCTGCATATACACCCAATTCAAAAAAAAAAAAAGAAAAAAAAAGAAAAAGATTTATAGGTGGATGATTCTTACCTTGAAACTATGGAATGAAGACCAGCTGCCGTTTGATGTTGGGAACAGGAAATAGCCACAGCAAGAAGTGTGATGTTTGGGAACAGGAATAACCACAGCAAGTAGTCTGTGAAAAAAAAGAAGGAAAAAGCCAAGCAAGGGCGTACTCAAACCATGGGAACAGGAGGAAACTTCCACAGCAAGAAGTGTCTTCTCTCACTTTCTCTAGCCACAGCAAGAAGTGTTTGGGAACAGGAAATATTGTCTCCCACAGCAAGTCCAGTGTTTTAGAAACAGATTATGAAAAAAGCGGAAAGGGGTGGGGAAGAAGGAGGATGGTATTTAAGAAAAGTTCCTCCCACTCCATGATGATGTGTTATTTACCTCAGCAGAATGCAGATAAAACAGCTGATAAAGGACACATTTAATAAATTTGTGTTGAAGATTCTGCCTTTGTTGAATTAAAAAAAAAAAAAAGCACATTCTATTCATCCATGAATTATGTCTTATCTGTAAAATGTGAATTGAAATTTAAAGTGCCTGTTGTTAAGTCCAGTGACTTGATTCAGGCCGTTCAAAAGAACGCGTTGGGTTGTCTGCCAGAAGAAAGGACTCGGCCAGTGCTGTAGAAGCCACACTGATGTAAATCATGTCACTGAGTATGTGTGATGAAAATTCTCCTCTAGTCTGCTTTCTACTTCTTGTCAACTCTTGCCCTAAGAAAAAAAAAAAAAGGCGAAGCTTTAAATAGTTTTCCACCCCTCAAGCATTCTTGGCTTGTACAAATTGATGACTTGAGGTGTGAGTGGCAAGGAATTGATTTTGATGAGGTGACACTCCTGACATGGCCCATGTGATCAGCTGGGCTGTAAATAGCATGAACTCAGTTGAACTGGATGTGAAATCTCTTTCCAGCTGTTCTTACAAAATGGTCCAATTCAGAAAACAAGACCCATTGTTGGCAGTGTTTTGAAATATAAGATAATTCTGTGAATTGGAAGGATTGCTTGCTGAATTTGTTGATAGGCTGACGTTTAGTACTTTAAATTAAACCTAAAAATATTGAAGTCAGAATTTTGTCGTGCTAAGGTGCAGAAAGTCAAAAGGGGCCACTCAAGAGTCAGAAACTCTTGTGAGAAACCTTAATGTGGAGGGAGTGGGATGAGGAGGAGGGTGGGGGTGGGGGGTGGAAGGGACTGAACTTCTTACTATCCTAGTTGCTCTGTCATAGTGGTCAACCTTCAGTGTCAGTCACATATTCTTAAACAGGCCTCTTTTGAGTTCCAATCAAGCACAAAATCTAGTTTGATGTTGGGAGATTGATCCGGACTGCTAGGAGGGACATACTCGTAAAATAACTTTCATTAGCCGATAATCTCTGTTCCAACATAGCCATGTATGGTCAGATTTAGTGACTTAGCAGTGGTGGTCAGATTTAGTGACTTAGCAGCAGTCAGATTTAACTTAGCAGTGGTCAGATTTAGTGACTTAGCAGTGGTCAGATTTAGTGACTTAGAAGTGGTCAGATTTAGTGACTTAGCAGTGGTCAGATTTAACTTAGAACTAGAAGTGGTCAGATTTAGTGACTTAGCAGTGGTCAGATTTAGTGACTTAGCAGTGGCAGTTTTAGTGACTTGCAGTTATTCATTGTAAAAGGCTTACAGTTACTCAACACTAGTACTTAACTGGAGTCTGCACATTTAATTAGAACATCACTAAAGTTGATTCAGAACACTGCTGAACTTTATCCATGACACAACAGTGATGCAGGATCTTCTTAGCTGATGGGTCTACTGGTGACTTAGCATTTAGCCTAATAATTGGTCAATTTACACAAAAGTGCCATGTGTTGTAATTAGCTTGTTGTAAAAAAAAAAAAGTACTCTGCACAAATTACATTTGATAATAGATGAACGATATTTTCTTACCACTGTTGATCCTGTGGTTGCAGGGCGTGAATTTCACAGGGGCCAACCTTTCGAAGCTGGACCTGCGCTACATCAACTTCAAGTACGCTATCCTGCGCAAAGCCAACCTCTCAGGGGCAAACCTGTCCTACTGTAATTTCGAGCGTGCCGACCTGTGCAGTGCCACCCTGGACTCGGCTAACCTGCTTGGGGTCAAAGTTCTGTGTGCCAATATGGAGGGGGCATCAATGCGCAGCTGCAACTTTGAGGACCCCGCCGGCAGCCGAGCTAACATGGAAGGGGCGTTGATGAAGAACGTGGACCTGGAGGGCAGTCACATGGCAGGAGTCAACTTGAGGGTGGCCACCTTGAAGAATGCAAACCTGCAAAATTGCGATCTCCGGGGGGCGGTGCTGGCTGGGGCCGATTTGGAGAACTGTGACCTGTCTGGGTGTGATCTGCAAGAGGCCAACCTCAGGGGAGCTAATTTGAAGGGAGCGACCTTTGAGCTGATGTTGAACCCTCTCCACATGGCTCAAGCAGTGCGATAGACATGATTGCTATGCAATGCCTTTGGTGCAGACATTGACATTTGTATGGATTTGATGGAGAGTACATTTATCCAGGAAGAATGTGACACTTACGGGGGTATATTTTCCTTCATTTTTGTTTTCAACTGCTTGTGAGTGAGAAAGAAAGAAAGAAAGAAAGACAAAACAAAAACAAACCAAAAGACAACAAATGGAAAAAAAGAGAAAAAGAAAAGAGCAAGAATCAAAAATGAATATTCACACTTTTTTTTTTTAACATTGCCAAGAATATACTAAGATCTGTTGGCTCTCTCTCTCTCTCTCTCTCTCTCTCTCTCTCTCTCTCTCTCTCTCTCTCTCTCTCTCTCTCTCTCTCTTTTCTCTCTCTGTCTGTCTGTCTCTCCCCTCTCCCCACTTTCCCTCCTCCTGCTCTTCTCTTGCTAGCTAGCCTTGTTTTTGTCCCCAGGTAAGTGGGTAGGGGTGCATATGCTGTGTGGTACATTGGGCGACAACACAGTACTGAACATGAATCCAGCATGTTGTCACTGGCCAGCATGACTGCAGTATTTGTAATATGGAGAACATGGAAATGCGTCATTTGAACGATGAAATTATCGAAGTTTGAGTACAGGAGTGAGGACAAATCAGACCAATTCTATTTCATATTGTTGAAAACTTCTTCACATCATGTCACTTTAGGATTAGTGTTTCCGTAGGGGAGGATACCTTTATAAAAAACTGTTTTCTTTCATGTTTTATAAAGTGTGTACAATTGTTTTTTTCTACACATTCCATTCCGCTTGATTGCCATGTTAAAATTTTTTTATAGTCCATGCAAGTTTGTCATGTTAATGGTTTGTTAACAGTGATTGTCTGTCATTTCCAGTTGTCTTAAAAATGAACAGTTTGGACTCATTGAGTGATGAGGGGGTGTGAGTGAGTGAGTGTATGTGTGTGTGTGTGTGTGTATGTGTGTGTCAGTGTGTGTGTGTGTGTGTGTGTGTGTGTGTGTGTGTGTAAGTGTGTGTTACAGAAAAGTTACAGCAAGGAGCTAACTTCAATTGGAGGTAATGTTTGTTCGTCACTCACATTCTGTCCGATCAGTCAAGTAATGTTTAATAATGGTAAGGTAAACTGTTTAAAGGCAAAAAGGTCAAGCAAAAGTAGTTAACCAGTTCATGACAGCCAGTAAAAGTCATGTGCTACAAGCTCAATGGTCTACCTTCCCAATGCCAATATATCTGGTCAAACAAGAATTGGGTCGAATCATAGTACCAGCGTTCCATGTTTTTGACTGTATTTTGTCGTCTGAACCAGTTAAATACCAGTAATAAGTGGCTTATGTGAACCCTGATCTGGCTGGCTGTCCCTTTATCTGTCTGTCTGTCTGGTTGTCAGTCTGTCTCTTTCTTTGTCTGTCTCTCTCACACCCACTCACTGTCTCTCTTTCTAAATCTAAATGTGAAGAGAGACGTGAAAATAAGATCTCCCTAGTGGCATGTTAGACTTCAGGACTTGCATGTTGACAGAATTTTTATTGTGGCTTATTTCACTTGTTTATTTCCTGTTGAGAGTAGATCTGTGGTATTTTGCATATTGGTTTGTTAATTTGTTCCGATTACATACATAAGAATGGTCATTTTTGTTTATTTTAAGTTGATCATCTGTATATTCTAACTTTTTCCACTAAAACAGATGTTTCTTACTTCCAGATTACGGTGCCAAATTTTCGATATAAGTGGGTGTCATTATGCATGTGATGATGTATCCATCAACGTAAAAATACCAGCTTTTACATTAGACCATTTGTATGAATGCATGTTTAAATGTATTTAAAATGAGTTTAGTTTGCAGAGTACTGATCAAATCATATAGTGCTGATGTCTAGCTTTGATGTTTCCATTATTTGTGAAACTTCAAATGAGAAGAAAAAAAATCATCCAGAGTCCTATCAACTTTTCTGTCTGTCTTCAGACATAGGGAGAAACTGCATAAATCATTGCCACATGTTGTTCAGTAAATCACCCATCAAGAGGAGAAAATCTGAAGGCCACTGGCCACAGTGTGCTTGTATGGGGGGATGTGGGGGGGCTGGGGGGGGGGGGGGGGGGCTCTGAAACAAATCATACAAAATTAAAAGAAACAGCAGTTTGCGACTGGTGCAGCTTATACCACTTGTGTTTCTGTTAATAGATGTTTGTATTATGCTGGTTCAAACCCTGGCAGTGCTTTGTGAATGAAGTAAGAGCCAATTCTTTTTCAAATTATCTTGGTCAAATATATATATGCAAACGGGTGCTAGTGACTGAACCCCTTATGTGTACCACAGAGAAAATAATACATGAAGATGAAAGATTCTGTGACCAAGTGAGTTTTGGAAGCAGAAATATTTAGCCTATACCAGGACACTTGTAGCTGTGGATGAAATACTTCGTCCAACATTAATTTACAGAAGCAGCAATCTATTATTCAATGTGTCTGTAGTAGTACTTAATTGTTGTATGGTATGATTTGATGAATTGTTTAGGTATGGATGCACTGTTTTAAGGATGGTGCAGAGTGTGTTCATGTTTCCAGAAACCATGTGTAGCTGGCATGTTGTGCACTTTGCAAAAATCTGTGTCTGATCTTCAGCCTGCACATTCATTTCAAGTGAATTAAAGCAACCCTAAGGACAGAAGACCAGCTTATTCACTGTTTCAGTGTTTGGTTATTGTCCATTTAAAAAAGAAGAAAAAAAAAGGGAAAAAGCCCTACACTGAATTACAGACAGGTGTAGAGGTTCAGATACTGTGGTATTTTCAAGATGGCTTGCAATAATTATCTCCTCACCATCAAGGAGATTGTTTTCATAATTTGCTTTGGTGGCATGACTCTTTGTTAGCAAGATTACCCCAAAACTAAGGAACTGATTTGAAAGAAACTTCATGCCAAGGTACTTCATGCCAAGATATAACTCTTTGTTAACAAGATTACCCCAAAGTGTGGAATGATTTGAAAGAAACTTCATGCCAAGATAACTCTTTGTTAACAAGATTACCCCCAAACTGTGGAATGATTTGAAAGAAACTTCATGCCAAGATAACTCTTTGTTAGCAAGATTACCCCCAAACTGTGGAATGATTTGAAAGAAACTTCATGCCAAGATACGTCTTTGTTAACAAGATTACCCCCCAAACTGTGGAATGATTTGAAAAGAAGCTTCATGCCAAGATAACTCTTTGTTAACAAGATTACCCCAAACTGTGGAATGATTTGAAAGAAACTTCATGCCAAGATACGTCTTTGTTAACAAGATTACCCCAAAACTAAGGAACTGATCTGAAAGAAACTTCATGCCAAGATAACTCTTTGTTAACAAGATTACCCCAAAACTAAGGAACTGATCTGAAAGAAACTTCATGCCAAGATAACTCTTTGTTAGCAAGATTACCCCCAAAGTGTGGAATGATTTGAAAGAAACTTCATACCAGATAACTCTTTGTTAACAAGATTACCCAAAGTGTGGAATGATTTGAAAGAAACTTCATACCAAGATAACTCTTTGTTAACAAGATTACCTCCAAAGTGTGGAATGATTTGAAAGAAACTTCATGCCAAGATAACTGTTAACAAGATTACCCCCAAACTGTGGAATGATTTGAAAGAAACTTCATGCTAAGACAACTCTTTGTTAACAAGATTACCTCCAAAGTGTGGAATGATTTGAAAGAAACTTCATGCCAAAACTCTTTGTTAACAAGATTACCCCCAAACTGTGGAATGATTGAAAGAAACTTCATGCCAAGTTGGAATATGGCCTGAGGATGCAGCTAATAAAGCAGGATACAGATCTATGATACATATCTATGATACAGATCTATGGTGCAGATCTATGATATAGATCTATGGTGCAGATCTATGGTACCGATCAATGGTGTAGATCTATGATGCAGATCTGTGGTGCAGATCTATGATACAGATCTATGGTGCAGATCTATGGTGCAGATCTAAGGTGTAGATCTATGATGATCTAGATCTGTGGTGCAGATCCAGTGAAATGGTGGTTCCATAACCCATCTGTCTGAAGCGGAGGTCTGTGCTCTCCTAGACGCCCTTCTTACTTCATCTTGATTTCTCTGTTTGGTATGCAGTGTTGAATTGTTTCATGCAGTTGTCTCTCATACATCAACAACTCAAAAGATAGAAAGCATATGTGGCGTAACTTGTGGGTTTTAGACTTATGTTCAAAATGGAAATTTTCTGAGCTTGTTTGGTCTGGTATTTGAATTCCAGTTTTATATCAGTTTGTTTCTGAATTCCAGTTGTGTCAGGTCGATTTCTATGTTTTAACTTTGGACTGCTCTTGAACGAAAAGATGATTAGTATATCAATAGTTAACTCTGAATCTTGGATTGGATAAGGTTAGGGATTCATGAACAAAGGATGAATATGTTGTAAACTTATTTTGTAGAGATGTGTAGCACATATAGAATTCCCATAAGTTTAGATATTTCCAAGGAAAGGAAATCCAGCTTTTGCACATTGTCAGAATCTTTCATTTTTGTAATTGCCTCCTGACAAATTCTGGTGGAATTGTGACTGACATTTAATCCACTTGCTTCAGATCTGTGTAACAGAACTGGCAAAACTTTTTCTGTGCTTTGATTTTAGAATGCTGTTTCATGCGAATCTTGATTATAACCATATCTCATTATTCATAATGAAAAAATATGGAATGTTATTCTTTGACCTTCAAATGTGGTTGGGGTTTAAAGTGTTAATTACATAATTTCATTTGTTTCCCTCCCTCTTTCCCTTCCCCCTCCCCATCCCCCCTCCCCCTCCCATTCCCCCTTCCCCAATCACCCTTTCCATTCTCTCTCACCCCCTCCCCACCACACTCCCTCATCTTCACCTCCCTTCCACCACCTTTCCCTTCCTTGTACCTGCTTCAAACTCCTTGAAGGAGGGAAGGGGGAAGGGGGGGGGGGAGGGAGGTGGGGGGGGGGGGGGGGGGGCAGATGTTGGGACCCAGGATGAGCCAGCTACCTTCAGTCTAATGCTTCTCAACTGAGCTGTTCGGGCTGACAGTAAACAGGGTGTGTTTAATCTATATGAATGCCACGGCAAGACGCATGTGATGTGCTTCGAATCTGACATCACCTGACTTCATCACTGGCACAAAAGATCTGACTAATGTGACCCTTTTTGCTCAAAGGTGATTTGCCCAGTATGCTAAGGAGTCACTGTGCTAAATTTGGAGAAAATCGGACAGAAAACTGCGGATTAGTATGAGGATCAAGAAGATAGAGATACACACACACATTGCAAACACACACACACACACACACAGGATCACACACACACACACACACACACACACACACACACACACACACACAGACTGTGCTTTGTTTAGTAGATAATAGAACTTGAATTGGGAATTTTTTCCCTTTGTTTTGATCATATTCAGTAATGGATTTATGTCAGTTATGAACACAGTGTGTGTTATCATCTATTGTTTTTACTACTAAGTTTTTACTATGTCAGTTATGAACACAGTGTGTTATCATCTATTGTTTTCAACTATTTCTATAAGGTTTTTCTCTGGTGTTGTTATTATTTTAAATTTATCTTTTTTAGATTTGATATTGGTCATCAGCCTCTGGTGTATATACATTTGTAATGATCCTGCAATTTTTTATTTTCAACATGTCTGTCTGAACATTATCGCTAATTTCGTTTAAACATTTCGCAGTTATGAGACTTTAAGAGTCAAGTTGAGTAGACAACCATGAAAGTAGATTTTAAACTTGCATTGTGTCGGCTTTCAAACTCACGATGATGTTGTTTTTGCCAAGTGGATGACTACAGGTGTACAGATTTACCTTTTCACTCAACTACTCACTGTTTCTCTCCTAATCATGGACTAGGTGGATGTTGCTCACTCTAAAAGCTTCACTTGCCATTGTTTGTTTACATCATTCCTGTGTCAGGTGAACAGCATGCCATCAGAGAATGAGCATGAGAGCAAAGAGCTCCAGTGAGCTTTTTCAGAATGGAGTGTGCATGGCTGTTTTATAAATAACCACTAATTTTGAGAGGACCCACAGATTTTCTGGTCAATGACCTAATGTGTGCCAAAACTTCACTTAGAATGTGTTTTTCATGTGCGTTGAGGTTGATCTCTCCTTTGTGTTGTGTTGATATGTT
Organism: Conus betulinus; assembly: GCA_016801955.1. Classification (NCBI taxonomy): domain Eukaryota; kingdom Metazoa; phylum Mollusca; class Gastropoda; order Neogastropoda; family Conidae; genus Conus; species Conus betulinus. The sequence goes on from JADBJO010000448.1 coordinate 566,283, forward strand.
GGAAGGATATGCAAGGAAAGCATGTCAGATGTGTTGGTGGAGGGAGCAGAACGGATTTAACTGTAAACGTGTCTACAGCAGAGTGCTGTCCATTTGCCATTATTTTTCATTGTGTTGCGACTGCTGGTGATTCAGCCAGTTCTTGCTGTAACACATCTCCGTTCAACAGTTACATCAGGCAGACACCATTGCTACTTTCCTAGCTTTCAGTTAAAAATATTTTAAAAAATGAAATTTCGTTGTGTTAATTACAATGTTCAATCTATATCTGGGTTACCTCGTCACTCTGAACATGACCTGAATAGCCATGTCATCATCATTCAGTTCGAAAGTATTCTAGTATATCCTCTTCATGAAACATGTGTTTAGAATGTCACAAATGATAGTTGCAATGTTTACATGATCTGTAAGTGAATGAGTTGTACTTGCATCAGCTAGACTTCATGTTGTACTGAATACTAGTACTGTCACTGTGACATCAGTTAGACTTCATGTTGTACTGAATACTAGTACTGTCACTGTGACATAAGTTAGACTTCATGTTGTAGTGAATACTAGTGCTGTCACTGTGACATCAGTTAGACTTCATGTTGTACTGAATACTAGTACTGTCACTGTGACATCAGTTAGACTTCATGTTGTATTGAATACTAGTGCTGTCACTGTGACATCAGTTAGATTTCATGTTGTACTGAATACTAGTGCTGTCACTGTGACATCAGTTAGACTTCATGTTGTACTGAATACTAGTGCTGTCACTGTGACATCAGTTAGACTTCATGTTGTACTGAATACTAGTGCTGTCACTGTGACATCAGTTAGACTTCATGTTGTACTGAATACTAGTGCTGTCACTGTGACTTAAGTTAGACTTCATGTTGTACTGAATACTAGTGCTGTCACTGTTACATAACCTGGCTGAAGTTGTTCAGTGCTTTATAAGACATTTTATATTAACATTTTGGAAAAAAAAAAGAGTATTTCTATTAGTTATTATGATGATGATTATTATTTCTATTTCTCCTTCTTTCTCTTCCTCCTCCTCCTCCTCCTCCTCTTTTTTCTTCTTCTTAATGGAAACATTACGGTTTGAAGGTTTTTCTGTATCCGTTTTGTATGCATTAGTTTCTAGGGCATTTATAGCACCAGTGTTTTGTATGTACAGAGCTTGATGTAATTGACTGTGTGCTAACACACAGATTAAAAGTACAACTAAATGACAATACAGAATTCCTGTGTTGTGTTCCTATTGCCTGAGTGTGGACACATGCATTCACACATGGGGACATTTATAACACTTTGAAAATAAAGTTTTCTTTGTAACATGTGTATGTATATATATCATCTGCCCAGAAATGTAGCGAATGAATATACGCCATGTTCAGTTTTAATCAGATCATTGTTATGTAAAACATTTCTTGTAAAACAATTAAATTATAAGAGATGCCTGTTATAACAAAGTCAAGAGGAAATGAATTTTTGCTTTCTTATATCTGATAGGTTTTTTTCTGTTTGGTTTTTGGTCATAAATTATAGGAGAAACACCGCGGATATAAGAAGGATTTTGCTGGCAAGTTTCTTGTTACCAAGGTTTCTGCACTGACTGTACATCATGTACTTTCTCTGTCTGTCTCTCTCTTTGTGTATGTGTGTCTGAGTATGCATGCATGTGTGTGTGTGTGTGTGTGTGTGTGTGTGTGTGTGTGTGTGTGTGTGTGTGTGTATGTGTGTGTGTGTGTGTGTGTGTGTGTGCATGTGTGCGTACATGTGTAAGTGTGTGTAATGCTTTCTTGTCTGATCATCTTGATAGCAAGGCCTCTTTGGGATACTATGACCATGCAATTTTGTTGTTGTTAATGCCGATGTTGTTGTAAGAGAAAATAAACATAAAAGTAAGGTAACATGAGTTTCTGTTTTTTTTTTTTTGTTTTTTTCTTTGTTTTTTTTTTCAATTTACTCCTTTGTGTGGAATGGAGACCAGGAGATTCAAATAGGTTTCTGAAATGGCATCCTTCTAGGCATGCATTCTTCTCTGTAATCCCTGACAAACCATGGTGGGTTAATGATGCATGGAAATAACCTGCATACGCACACACTGAAAACATTCACACAACAAGGACTCCCATGTCAAAAAAAAAGGCAAACAGATATAAATGACTGTCACTTTGAAGGGTGTGTGTTTGTGTGTGTGTGTGTGTGTGTGTGTGTGTGTGTGTGTAGGCATGTATGCACATGTGCATGTTCAAACCACAAAAAGCATTTGAGGACCTCTTGCCATGTGCAGATTCTTGGATGGCGTGAATTTAAAGCACACACATGTACACACAGAAGACATGCCTGCACACATGCAAGCACACGCATACACACACACACACACACACACACACACACACACACACACACACACACACTCTCTCTCTCTCTCTCTCTCTCGCACACACACACACACACACACACACACACACACACACACATGCACAAGCGTCAAACTTAAGTTTGTGCTAGCCAGCAGAACACAGTGGTAATCATTCGTAATGTTGAATACAAATGTCTGGTCATTGAGTAACTTGATCAGCATCAGAGGTTTTTGAATGCCTTGCCATACTGGCAAATCTTGTCTTCCTAGAGAGAACATGAGTCAGAGCTCATCAGTGCTGTAGAGTTTAACAAGAGTTTGGTTTCCTGGCCCCACATTGTGTGCTATGATTCCTTTCAGACCCCCGATGATTTCCTGTCAAAAGAGTCTTTTGATGCCATCCAGCACTTCATCATCACCAAGAAGGAGCTGGAGAGCCGTCTGATTACTGTGTGAGTGAGTTTGGAAAACTAATGATCATGGATATGCACATATCAGTGTCTCATGCATGTAAAAAAAAACTTACAATGGTTGCAGTGTGTTGCCTTTCTGTTGTCATGTGTCTACATTCCATTTGGATAGGTGATTTAGTGGCAATCTTTATTCTCTTCTTTTGCAAATGTCAGTGATCAAGATCAGATCAGCCCCAGGAGAAATTTGTAGATCAGAACTCATCGTCTGGATTCCTGACTCCTCTTCCTTGTGTGTCTGTAGATCAGAACTCGTCGTCTGGATTCCTGAGTCTCTTCCTTGTGTGTCTGTAGATCAGAACTCATCGTCTGGATTCCTGACTCCTCTTCCTTGTGTGTCTGTAGATCAGAACTCATCGTCTGGATTCCTGTCTCTCTTCCTTGTGTGTCTGTGGATCAGAACTCATCGTCTGGATTCCAGTCTCTTCCTTGTGTGACTGTGGATCAGAACTCATCGTCTGGATTCCTGTCTCTTCCTTGTGTGTGGTAGATCAGAACTCATTGTCTGGATTCCTGTCTCCTCTTCCTTGTGTGTCTGTAGATCAGAACTCATTGTCTAGAACTCATTGTCTGGATTCCTGTCACCACTTCCTTCAGAACTCATTGTCTGGATTCCTGTCTCCTCTTCCGTCTGTAGATCAGAACTCATTGTCTGGATTCCTGTCTCCTCTTCCTTGTGTGTCTGTAGATCAGAACTCATTGTCTGGATTCCTGTGTCCTCTTCCTTCAGAACACATCGTCTGGATTCCTCTCCCCTTCCTTGTGTGTCTGTAGATCAGAACTCATTGTCTGGATTCCTGTCTCTTCCTTGTGTGTCTGTAGATCAGAACTCATCATCTGGATTCCTGTCTCCTCTTCCTCATGTGTCTTCAGCTTTGTATCTTTGTCTTGTGGGTATAGTTTTTGTATGTGTGTGCTGTTGCCATTGTTGTTTTTGTCTTGTGGGTATGAGTTTTGTATGTGTATGCTGTTGTCATTGTTGTTTCTGTCTTGTGGGTATAAGTTTTGTGTGTCTTTTTTTTTTTGTCTTGTCGTCTTTGAAAAATGTATGCTTTGAGTCGTGGACAAAAATGAGCCTAAATGTGTGTGTTCCTTATCTCCAGTTTGGCCAGTGGATGCACATCTAGATGTGTACTGACTCAAACATGCACACACAGTTATGCACGCACATGCTCATAAGTGCGTTATCTCATATGCTGATGACTTTGACACAGATTGTACTCTCTACATGTGTATGCACTCACAAGCACACAAATACCTGCAGCTATACATCCATACATTTAGAGACACGCCCATAACTATTGTGCACTATGATAAAGCATTAACAGTCTGTGCACAAACACTGTCAGGTATGCATGTAACAACCTGTCTTTCACAATTTCTGGTCTCTAGATTCACAAAAAGTTCAAAGCAGGGTATATGATCATTGACATGGACGCAAGTAGTGAAGCATGCTTCCACAGATAAATCACAAAATAGTGTGCATGGTTTAACATCTATATCTCCAGTGTTTTGATCTGCATAACTATGTGCACTATTATGAAAGCATTATGGTAGTCTGTGTCTCTCATTTATCTCTCTCGCTCTGTGTCTCTGCCCTGATCTATCTCTCTTTCTCTCTCTCTCTCTCTCTCTCTCTCTCTCTCTCTCTCTCTCTCTCTCTCTCTCTCTCTCTCCTTGTAATATCTCACTTTCTTTTTCATGTTGTCTTTCCAGCAGTGCCTTTGGAAAAAGTTTGTTGGGGCCCAGTGACATGGTGATGCTGGAAATATGAGAAAACGCCCTGATCTTCAACGTGTGCTTTGTGGAGGTATGAGGACGTGAACACAGCACAGTTACGGGCCTGTGGTGAAGAAACTGGCCAATTACATGGTGCAGCTGGAGGTAAGAAACTGGCCAATGACATGGTGCAGCTGGAGGTAAGAAACTGGCCAATGACATAGTACAGCTGGAGGTAAGAAACTTACCAATGACATGGTGCAGCTGGAGGTAAGAAACTGGCCATTACATAGTGCAGCTGGAGTAAAGAAACTGGCCAATGACATGGGGCAGCTGGAGGTAAGAAACTGGCCATTTACATAGTGCAGCTGGAGGTAAGAAACTGGCCATTTACATAGTGCAGCTGGAGGTAAGAAACTGGCCAATTACATAGTGCAGCTGGAGGTAAGAAACTGGCCATTTACATGGTGCAGCTAGGAGTAAGAAACTGGCCAATGACATGGTGCAGCTGGAGGTAAGAAACTGGCCATTTACATAGTGCAGCTGGAGCTGGAGGTAAGAAACTGGCCATTTACATCGTGCAGCTGGAGGTAAGAAACTGGCCATTTACATGGTGCAGCTGGAGGTAAGAAACTGGCCATTACATGTAGTGCAGCTGGAGGTAAGAAACTGGCCATTGACATAGTGCAGCTGGAGGTAAGAAACTGCTAATGACATGGTGCAGCTGGAGGTAAGAAACTGGTCATTTACATGGTGCAGCTGGAGGTAAGAAATTGGCCATTTACATGGTGCAGCTGGAGGTAAGAAACTGGCCAATCACATGTGTGCAGCTGGAGGTAAGAAACTGGCCATTTACATGGTGCAGCTGGAGGTAAGAAACTGGCCATTTACATAGTGCAGCTGGAGGTAAAGAAACTGGCCATTTACATAGTGCAGCTGGAGGTAAGAAACTGGCCAATTACATGGTGCAGCTGGGGGTAAGAAACTGGCCAATGACATAGTGCAGCTGGGGGTAAGAAACTGGCCAATGACATAGTGCAGCTGGGGGGTAAGAAACTGGCCAATGACATAGTGCAGCTGGGGGTAAGAAACTGGTCATTTACATGGTGCAGTTGGAGGTAAGAAACTGGCCAATGACATGGGGCAGCTGGAGGTAAGAAACTCATGAACAGGCATACAAAAGGTCAGACAGACGAGCCAACAACTTCCGGTAATTGTGTGGTATGGTGAACCAGAACACAGGCAAGTTTCAGTTTCAGTTTCGTCAAGCACCTGTTGCTCCACGGGGACTGGTCCTGAATATGGTGCATACTGCATCATTTCTATTTGTCCATGGATGTAACTAGCGATTAGGGAAAGATAGGCAATGTGTAGAAGAAAAAAAGCAGTCTGACAGAAACTTGGAGGCAAAATGGAATATCACCTGGGAAAGAAATTCATGAAATTTTGGTGTGGATGTGGACCGTAAGCTGGATCCAGGAATTTTTTTTTTTTTTTTAATTCCACTTTCTTCAACATTGTGATATAGAGCATATTTCAAAATTGTTGTACGTTCCTCAAGATATAAAGGCTATATCTTTAATTTTTAAAAAAAAAAAAAAAAAATCAGATGTATTGGAAACTTCTAACACTTAGTGCAGATCCAGACTAAAACAAGGTCCGGTGAGCAAAGTCACTTTCATATGGGGGGGGGGGTGGGGGGGGGGGGGGGGGGGGGGGGGGGGGGGGGGGGGGGGGGGGGGGGGAACTTCATTCGATCTCCGCGCAGTGATACATTGAGAGAGAAACTTGTAACTGGCCGGCCAAAAGTGTAGCGGAAATATCCAGGATTCCCTCCTGTCAACAGCTTAAGTATACCTGTGATAGTTTTGGAGATATGTCAAGAGATGTATGGTGCAGGTGCTTGTGGATTCAGGTAGGGTGTGATTGACATTGAGAGGCCTAAGAGACATAGGGTGCCGGTGAATTCAGCTAGGGTGTGGTTGACATTGAGAGGCCTAAGAGACATAGGGTGCAGGTGCTGGTGGATTCAGGTAGGGTGTGATTGACATTGAGAGGCCTAAGAGACATAGGGTGCCGGTGCTGGTGGATTCAGGTAGGGTGTGATTGACATTGAGAGGCCTAAGAGACATAGGGTGCAGGTGCCGGTGGATTCAGGTAGGTGTGGTTGACATTAAGAGGCCTAAGAGACGTAGGGTGCTGGTGCCGGTGCCAGTAGATTCAGCTAGGGTCTGATGATTGACATTAAGAGGCCTAAGAGACATAGGGTGCAGATGGATTCAGGTAGGGTGTGGTTGACATTGAGAGCCTAAGAGACATAGGGTGCCGGTGGATTCAGGTAGGGTGTGATTGGCATTAAGAGCTGTTTGACCTTTGTGAGGTCTGTACTCTCCCAGGGTGTGATTGGCATTAAGAGGCTGTTTGACCTTTGTGAGGTCTGTACTCTCCCAGGGTGTGATTGGCATTAAGAGGCTGTTTGACCTATGTGAGGTCTGTGCTCTCTCAGGGTGTGTGATTGGCATTAAGAGGCTGTTTGACCTTGTTTGGTCTGTACTCTCCCAGGGTGATTGACATTAAGAGGCTGTTTGACCTTTGTGAGGTCTGTTCTCTCCCAGGGTGTGATTGGCATTAAGAGGCTGTTTGACTTTGTGAGGTCTGTGCTCTCCCAGGGTGTGATTGACGTTAAGAGGCTGTTTGACCTTTGTGAGGTCTGTACTCTCTCCCAGGGTGTGATTGGCATTAAGAGGCTGTTTTGACCTTTGTGAGGTCTGTACTCTCCCAGGGTGTGACTGGCATTAAGAGGCTGTTTGACCTTTGTGAGGTCTGTTCTCTCCTCAGGGTATGATTGACATTAAGAGGCTGTTTGACCTTTGTGAGGTCTGTACTCTCCCAGGGTGTGATTGGCATTAAGAGGCTGTTTGACCTTTGTGAGGTCTGTACTCTCCCAGGGTGTGACTGGCGTTAAGAGGCTGATTGACCTTTGTGAGGTCTGTACTCTCCCAGGGTGTGATTGACGTTAAGAGGCTGTTTGACCTTTGTGAGGTCTGTGCTCTCCCAGGCACTCTTCTTGTTTTTACAGATTGACATTGCAGTTTCTTGATTCAGTTTTGAAAAATTAGTTTTGGACCTGCCTGTGGATCTTCAGCATTATCTTGTGCTCACAGCCTTAGTTAGAGATTGGTTTCTTTTAGCTGAAAAAATCAAGTTCTCTGTTTTTAGAAGTGCCTCATTTCTGGATAAATTAGATTGTATCTAGTAAATCAAGGGGCCCACTTGCTGCTCTTTAAAGCTTTAAAGGCTGAAAATTGCAGGGAAAAGTGTGGGTTTAATCTCTCTGTCTCTATCTGTCTGTCTGTCTGTCTGTCTCTCTCCTCTCTCTCTGTCTGTCTGTCTCTGTCTCTGTCTGTCTGTCTATCTGTCTGTCTGTCTCTCTCTTTCACATAGATTTTCCATCTGTGCAGTTTTCTCTCTCTCTCTCTCTCTCTCTCTCTCTCTCTCTCTCTCTCTCAGATTATTCTGTCGTTTCTTAATATAACATTATTTTCAGATGACAAATGGCTAGTTATTCTATGTTAGTTTGTTTTTTTCATATGCTGCATCTTATACAAATTTTTCTCAACAGACAAGCAGTCAGTTCCTGTCCAACAAGAACAAAGAACCTTACATCCTGGACTTTTTAGAGCAAGTCAGAGAGAAGCTGAACCGACATGGCATCTGCCACCTGGACATGGGTAAGGTGTCAGCCACAGGGCTCTGTACTTTGTTACTGCTTCTTCTTCATGGCACTGGGTTTGGTGTTACTCAGGTCAAAGTGAAAGTTCACTGTGTGTGTGTGTGTGTGTGTGTGTGTGTGTGCGCGTGTGTAGATGTGTGTGTATGTGTGCGTAAAACAAAGTTGGTATACCCTGCGTGTGCATGCATGTTTTTTTTTGTATGTGCATTTAATATGGTTGGTATATCTGTGTGTGTGTGTATGTGTGTGTGTGTGTGTGTGTGTGTGTGTGTGTGTGTGCGTGCGTGCGTGTGTGTGTGTGTGTGTGTGTGTGTGTGTGTGTGTGTGTGTATGCGCTGCTCACGCACGCTTGCATGTCTTTGTGTGTGTGTGTGTGTGTGTGTGTGTGTGTGTGTGTGTGTGTGTGTGTGTGTGTGTGTGTGTGTGTGTGTGTGTGTGTGTGTGTGTGTATCTTGCGCGTTATCCGGGGGTTGGTGTACTGTATCTTGCATTTGGGGAACTACTAGGTACAGTTAATGCATGCAAAGACAGTTAATGCATGCATGTACATTAACCCTTAAAGTTTGCTGAAAATACAAAATTGACAAAAAGCACCCAGTGAACTTGAAACTCTCACAAAAGATCGGTGTGGAGATAAGCATATGCTGTTCAGCAGCATGCTCCTAGATAAAAAAAGTGTATGCAGCCCCCGACAGAAATGTGAATGTACACCTGGACCCTCTGCCTGTCTTCTGTACTAAATGGACATATCCATATGAATTCACAGGCCTTCTTAAGCGAATTGTGAGGGGTACATTCATGCATATGTACAACTGTGTGTGTGCTCTGTATGTTTGCATGTGGTTGCATAGGTTTTTATGTAGTGTCAGTACAAATTTGTACCTGATTAGTACCTTTGATTTAAGAAGAAAAAAAATTAGACATGACAAAGGGAGATAAAAGGAGACAGATGGAAGCAATATTACATCACTAGTTTGGGTGTGTTTTAAGTGGTAGAGGATGGTATTGTTTTGGGGGTTCCTGGTTTGTCCATGTTGTGTCATTTGAGGGGAGCTCGGTAAGAATGTTTTATAAAGCAGTGTATTTTGATAGGTTTAGAGTTAGGAAACTTCTGGCCAAGTCTTGTTAATAATTTCTGTATTTTAAAAGTTCTTCTTAGGGAGAGTCTGGTTTGGATATGTCATGAGAGAGAGGAGTGTATTTTGAAGGCTTTTCGTTTTGGAGACTCCCGTTTGAAGACATTTTAATTGTAAAGGGTGCAGTCTATCTTGAGGGCTTTGTTTTGGGGACACCTGGTTTGAATACATTTTAATTTTAAAGGGAGCAGTCTATTTTGAAGGCTTTGTTTTTGAGACTCCTGGTTTGAAGACATTTTAATTTTAGAGGGAGCAGTCTATCTTGACGGCTTTGTTTTGGGGACTCCTGGTTTGAATACATTTTAAATTTTAAAGGGAGCATCTATTTTGAAAGCTTTGTTTTGTGGGCTTCTGGTTGTATTTGTTATGTAGGGAGCAGTGTATTTAGAAGGCTTTTGATTTGAGGACTTATGTTGTGGTTGCTTCATAAGTTATTTGTTGTGAGTGCTGTTGTTTTGGACTTCTTGTCTGGACATGTTCTAAAGTGATATATTATATTTTGAAAAATGTGTTGTTTTAAAGGACTTGTGGTTCACTTATAAGTTATCATTGGCTTGGAATCTCTGGCATAGGACATGTTCTAAAGTGGCATAATTTGAAGGCTTGTGGTTAAGGGACTCTTGGTTTCGAGAAGTTGTAAGCGAAGTATTTTGGGAGTTTATTGTCTGGGGGGCTCTTGGTTTAGAAATGTAAATGGTGTACCCTGAAGGCTGTTTTTTTTTTTTTTTTTTTTTTTTTTTTTATTGATTCTTGCTTTAGATACATTTGTTAGTTATTGGCTAGGAATCTCTTGCATAGTACATGTTATAAAGTGGGGTAGTTTGAAGGCTTGTGGTTAAGGCATGCTTGGTTTAGACAAGTTATAAACCAAGTATTTGGGAGGCTGTACTCTGGGGCACTTTTGGTTTAGTGATGTTGTCAAGGTGTAACGTAAAGGTTTTTTCTTTTTTTTTTTCTTCTTTTTTTTTTTTTTTATCAATTCTTGCTTTAGAGATATTGCAAACGGTGTATTGTGAAGTCTGTCAGTGTAAGGGATGCCAGGGTTGGACAGGTCAGGTAAGTGGTGTATTGTGAAGTCTGTCAGTGTAAGGGATGCGACGGTTGGACAGGTCAGGTAAGTGGTGTATTGTGAAGTCTGTTGGTTAGGGGACTCCTGCACAGTTCACCTGAAGATCACTCCCCAGGAGGGTCAGCACGTCAGCGTTGAGGACTATGACGTCCCCATCCTGATCTTCTGCCCGGAAACTGTCCTCCATCACCCCTGGGACCTCACCACGCAGCAGGTTAGGCCCACACTGCATCTGCTGTGAAAGTGGTGTACATGGAACAGTATGGTGTTCATGTTTTAGTGTGTGATCATAGTGTATAAAGTTTTCCACCAACTGAAACAGTATGGTGTTGATATTTTACTGTGTGTGATAATAGTTTATAAGGTTTTTCACGAACTGAAACAGTATAGTGTTGAAGTTTACTTTTTTTGTATGATCATAGTTATAAGGTTTTCCACCAACTGAAACAGTATGGTGTTGTATATTTTACTTTTACTGTATGATCATAGTTTATAAGGTTTTCCACCAACTGAAACAGTATATGGTGTTGATATTTTACTTTACTGCATGATCATAGTTTATAAGGTTTTCCACCAACTGAAACGGTAAGGTGTTGAAGTTTTACTTTTTTTTGTATGATCATAGTTTATAAGGTTTTCCACTAACTGAAACAGTATGGTGTTGATATTTTACTTTTACTGTATAATCATAGGTTATAAGGTTTTCCACCAACTGAAACTGTATGGTGTTGATATTTTACTGTGTGATAATAGTTTGTAAGGTTTTTCACTAACTGAAATAGTATGGTGTTGATATTTTACTGTATGATCATAGCTTATAAGGTTTTCCACAAGGACCAGTAGCTGTGGAACTTGTAAACATTAACACAGATTCTTGCTGATAGTTTAATCTTTTTCCTTCTTTTTTCTTTTTTTTTTTATGAGATTCCCTCAATCAAAAAAGAATAATCCTGTTTAAAAGTTCAGTGGAACCTGTAGAAATCTTACAAAAAATATGGTCCTACATCACAAGACTTAAGAAAGTTAGTTTGAAGGTTTGTCTTGTGTACTAATGGGAGAGAGAGAAGTGCTCCACAGAATCAGGGATAGAATGCACATTGAGTTGATAGCAGAGTAGCGTATGATGACTTGGCATGAACAGACAGTGGCATTGTGGACACATTCACTTCCTGTGTGTACGATGTTGTCAGAGGATTCACATGGAGTTGATATCAGAGTTAGCGTCTGATGACTTGGCATGAACAGTGACATTGTGGACACATTCATTTCCTGTGTATACGGTGTTGTCAGGCTCCGAGTCCTCTGTCCAATCAGCATGAATCATTGTCCTGGTCTGAAAGGGAGGGAATCTACTTGGAGGTTTGACTGTAACAGCATTAGTGTGTGAGTGTGTGTTTTGTGTGTATGTGTGTGTGTGTGTGTGTGTGTGTGTGTGTGTGTGTGTGTGTGTGTGAGAGAGAGAGAGATAGAGAGAGAGATAGAGAGAGAGATTACCAGACTGTGTGTGTGTGCTTGTGTGTGTGTGTGTGTGTGTGTGGAGATTCATTTTAAAAACAAACTTGCAGATATTTGTTTAAACTATTTCTGTAAAAACATTTTTTAAGTTAAAAAAAACAAACAAAAAAAAACAGAATTTCTGCAGAAAAAAGGAGAGGGGAAGGACAGAGAGAGATAGAAAGAGGGGGTAATGTATGTGGTTTAGCAGTCATAAATAAAAGTTTGGTCACATTACATTATTTGTTCCCCATTTTGTGTGTGTGTGTGTTTGGTTGGTTGTAGACAAGGCATTACTGCATTTGAGGAAAGGGATCAGCTCCTGGTGCACAACATGAACACACTGGCATTCCAGCAGCCCAGCTTCAGTGAAGGCGCTCTGTTTGTGTCAGCATTGTGGTAGAGAGGCCTTCATGTTCTCCAGTGCTGTGTGTCTTACATTGTGATAGAGGCCTTCATGTTCTCCAGTCCTGTGTGTCAGCATTGTGGTAGAGAGGCCTTCATGTTCTCCAGTCCTGTGTGACTTGCATTGTGGTAGAGAGGCCTTCATGTTCTCCAGTGCTGTGTGTCTTCTTACATTGTGGTAGAGAGGCCTTCATGTTCTCCAGTCCTGTGTGTCTTACATTGTGGTAGAGAGCCTTCATGTTCTCCAGTGCTGTGTGTCTTACATTGTGGTAGAGAGGCCTTCATGTTCTCCAGTCCTGTGTGTCTTGCATTGTGGTAGAGAGGCCTTCATGTTCTCCAGTCCTGTGTGTCTAACATCGTGGTAGAGAGGCCTTCATACACTCCAGTCCTGTATGTCTTACATCGTGGTGGAGAGGCCTTCATACACTCCAGTCTTGTGTGTCTTACATCGTGGTGGGAGAGGCCTTCATACACACCAGTCCTGTGTGTCTTACATCGTGGTGGAGAGGCCTTCATACACTCCAGTCCTGTGTGTCTTACATCGTGGTGGAGAGGCCTTCATACACTCCAGTCCTGTGTGTCTTACATCGTGGTGGAGAGGCCTTCATACACTCCAGTCCTGTGTGTCTTACATTGTGGTAGAGAGGCCTTCATGTTCTCCAGTCCTGTGTGTGTCTTACATTGTTGGTAGAGAGGCCTTCATGTTCTCCAGTCCTGTGTGTCTTACATCGTGGTAGAGAGGCCTTCATACACTCCAGTCCTGTGTGTCTTACATTGTGGTAGAGAGGCCTACATACACTCCAGTCTTGTGTGTCTTACATCGTGGTAGAGAGGCCTTCATACATTCCAGTCCTGTGTGTCTTACATCGTAGTAGAGAGGCCTTCATACACTCCAGTCCTGTGTGTCTTACATTGTGGTAGAGAGGCCTTCATACACTCCAGTCCTGTGTGTCTTACATTGTGGTAGAGAGGCCTTCATGTTCTCCAGTCCTGTGTGTCAGCATTGTGGTAGAGAGGCCTTCATACACTCCAGTCCTGTGTGTCTTGCATTGTGGTAGAGAGGCCTTCATGTTTCTCCAGTCCTGTGTGTCTTACATTGTGGTAGAGAGGCCTTCATACACTCCAGTCCTGTGTGTCTTACATCGTGGTAGAGAGGCCTTCATACATTCCAGTCCTGTGTGTCTTACATCGTGGTAGAGAGGCCTTCATACATTCCAGTCCTGTGTGTCTTACATTGTGGTAGAGAGGCCTTCATACATTCCAGTCCTGTGTGTCTTACATTGTGGTAGAGAGGCCTTCATGTTCTCCATTCCTGTGTGTCTTACATTGTGGTGGAGAGGCCTTCATGTTCTCCAGTCCTGTGTGTCTTACATTGTGGTAGAGAGGCCTTCATGTTCTCCAGTCCTGTGTGTCAGTATTGTGGTAGAGAGGCCTTCATACACTCCAGTCCTGTGTGTCTTACATTGTGGTGGAGAGGCCTCCATACACTCCAGTCCTGTGTGTCTTACATTGTGGTAGAGAGGCCTTCATACACTCCAGTCCTGTGTGTCTTACATTGTGGTAGAGAGGCCATCATGTTCTCCAGTCCTGTGTGTCTTACATTGTGTGGTAGAGGCCTTCATGTTCTCCAGTCCTGTGTGTCTTACATCGTGGTAGAGAGGCCTTCATACACTCCAGTCCTGTGTGTCTTACATCGTGGTAGAGAGGCCTTTATACACACTCCAGTCCTGTGTGTCTTACATTGTGGTAGAGAGGCCTTCATACACTCCAGTCCTGTGTGTCTTACATTGTGGTAGAGAGGCCTTCATACACTCCAGTCCTGTGTGTCTTGCATTGTGGTAGAGAGGCCTTCATACACTCCAGTCCTGTGTGTCTTACATTGTGGTAGAGAGGCCTTCATGTTCTCCAGTCCTGTGTGTCTTACATCGTGGTAGAGAGGCCTTCATACACTCCAGTCCTGTGTGTCTTGCATTGTGGTAGAGAGGCCTTCATGTTCTCCAGTCCTGTGTGTCTTACATTGTGGTAGAGAGGCCTTCATGTTCTCCAGTCCTGTGTGTCTTACATTGTGGTAGAGAGGCCTTCATACACTCCAGTCCTGTGTGTCTTGCATTGTGGTAGAGAGGCCTTCATACACTCCAGTCCTGTGTGTCTTACATCGTGGTGGAGAGGCCTTCATACACTCCAGTCCTGTGTGTCTTACATTGTGGTGGAGAGTCCTTCATACACTCCAGTCCTGTGTGTCTTACATTGTGGTGGAGTGGCCTTCATACACTCCAGTCCTGTGTGTCTTACATCGTGGTGGAGAGGCCTTCATACACTCCAGTCCTGTGTGTCTTACATTGTGGTAGAGAGGCCTTCATACACTCCAGTCCTGTGTGTCTTACATTGTGGTAGAGAGGCCTTCATGTTCTCCAGTCCAGTGTGTCTTGCATTGTGGTAGAGAGGCCTTCATACACTCCAGTCCTGTATGTCTTACATCGTGGTAGAGAGGCCTTCATACACTCCAGTCCTGTGTGTCTTACATCGTGGTAGAGAGGCCTTCATACACTCCAGTCCTGTGTGTCTTACATTGTGGTAGAGAGGCCTTCATACACTCCAGTCCTGTGTGTCTTACATTGTGGTGGAGAGGCCTTCATACACTCCAGTCCTGTGTGTCTTACATCGTGGTAGAGAGGCCTTCATACACTCCAGTCCTGTGTGTCTTACATTGTGGTGGAGAGGCCTTCATACACTCCAGTCCTGTGTGTCAGCATTGTGGTAGAGAGGCCTTCATACACTCCAGTCCTGTGTGTCTTACATTGTGGTGGAGAGGCCTTCATACACTCCAGTCCTGTGTGTCTTACATTGTGGTAGAGAGCCTTCATACACTCCAGTCCTGTGTGTCTTACATTGTGGTAGAGAGGCCTTCATGTTCTCCAGTCCTGTGTGTTTACATTGTGGTAGAGAGGCCTTCATGTTCTCCATTCCTGTGTGTCTTACATTGTGTTAGAGAGGCCTTCATACACTCCAGTCCTGTGTGTCTAACATCGTGGTAGAGAGGCCTTCATACACTCCAGTCCTGTGTGTCTTGCATTGTGGTAGAGAGGCCTTCATACACTCCAGTCCTGAGTGTCTTACATTGTGTGGTAGAGAGGCCTTCATGTTCTCCAGTCCTGTGTGTCTTACATCGTGGTAGAGAGGCCTTCATACACTCCAGTCCTGTGTGTCTTGCATTGTGGTAGAGAGGCCTTCATGTTCTCCAGTCCTGTGTGTCTTACATTGTGGTAGAGAGGCCTTCATGTTCTCCAGTCCTGTGTGTCTTACATTGTGGTAGAGATGCCTTCATACACTCCAGTCCTGTGTGTCTTACATTGTGGTAGAGAGGCCTTCATACACTCCAGTCCTGTGTGTCTTACATCGTGGTAGAGAGGCCTTCATACACTCCAGTCCTGTGTGTCTTACATTGTGGTAGAGAGGCCTTCATACACTCCAGTTCTGTGTGTCTTACATTGTGGTAGAGAGGCCTTCATACACTCCAGTCCTGTGTGTCTTACATTGTGGTAGAGAGGCCTTCATGTTCTCCAGTCCTGTGTGTCTTACATTGTGGTAGAGAGGCCTTCATACACTCCAGTCTTGTGTGTCTTGCATCGTGGTGGAGAGGCCTTCATACACTCCAGTCTTGTGTGTCTTACATCGTGGTGGAGAGGCCTTCATACACTCCAGTCCTGTGTGTGTCTTACATCGTGGTGGAGAGGCCTTCATACACTCCAGTCCCTGTGTGTCTTACATCGTGGTGGAGAGGCCTTCATACACTCCAGTCCTGTGTGTCTTACATCGTGGTGGAGAGGCCTTCATACACTCCAGTCCTGTGTGTCTTACATTGTGGTGGAGAGGCCTTCATACACTCCAGTCCTGTGTGTCTTACATCGTGGTAGAGAGGCCTTCATACACTCCAGTCCTGTGTGTGTCTCACTTTGCAGGCAAGGTGAAGTGTAATGAGGTTTCTGTCGCTGTGTGCAGATTCTTCATCATGTGGATGAGGCAAGGTGAAGTGTAATGAGGTTTCTGTCGCTGTGTGCAGATTCTTCATCATGTGGATGAAGCAAGGTGAAGTGTAATGAGGTTTCTGTCGCTGTGTGCAGATTCTTCATCATGTGGATGAGGCAAGGTGAAGTGTAATGAGGTTTCTGTCGCGCTGTGTGCAGATTCTTCATCATGTGGATGAGGCAAGGTGAAGTGTAATGAGGTTTCTGTCGCTGTGTGCAGATTCTTCATCATGTGGATGAGGCAAGGTGAAGTGTAATGAGGTTTCTGTCGCTGTGTGCAGATTCTTCATCATGTGGATGAGGCAAGGTGAAGTGTAATGAGGTTTCTGTCACTGTGTGCAGATTCTTCATCGTGTGGATGAGGCAAAGTGAAGTGTAATGAGGTTTCTGTCGCTGTGTGCAGATTCTTCATCATGTGGATGAGGCAAGGTGAAGTGTAATGAGGTTTCTGTCGCTGTGTGCAGATTCTTCATCATGTGGATGAGGCAAAGTGAAGTGTAATGAGGTTTCTGTCGCTGTGTGCAGATTCTTCATCGTGTGGATGAGGCAAAGTGAAGTGTAATGAGGTTTCTGTCACTCTGTGCAGATTCTTCATCATGTGGATGGAACAGCTCACGTGGTGAAGATTGCCGCAGAGGCTGATGTGGATATCAACCTTGTCAAGGCATGTCTGCAGAATCTGCTGTGAGTTCTTTTGATTGGTTGATTTTCTTTTTAGCTTATTTTGTTTGGTTGATATTTATTGTGTTCTTTTCTTTCTTTTTTTTTTTAGGAGAGGGAAGCTGCTGTAGGCTGCTGATTTTTGTTAGTCTGAGTTTCATTTCATCAGGACGTCACTGCATCATGTGGATGAGGCAGACAAGACTCCTCCATGAACCCTGTCCACTTCATATGCTAGGTGTGCAGCTGAATCAAGTGAATGGATAAAGAAATAATCAGATGATTTAGTGACTGATTTACTGAAAATGATAACAGAAATGTTTAGGAAAAAAAAGGAGTTATGAGATACTTGAGTAATCTGACTTAGTGGCTACCTGACCTATCCAGACAGTAGCTTGAAAAGGCTTTCTTTCTGTTAATGTAGTTTTACTATTATGATGATATTATGGACACGTATGCATGTTAAAAGAATATTGATTGTCTTTTCTTTGTCTAATCTGGACTCGTGCACGTTAAAGATAAATGTTGATTGTCCTCTGTCCAAGCCACCCTGCCTTCTCAGAGTTTTACTCCCTTGCTGGTCATTCCGACCCCTTCCCTCAACACCCCCCATGTTTGTCCTGTCATGGCCCCCTGCTGTAGTGCCCATTTGTCCTGTCATTGCCTCACTGTTGTAGTGCCCAGGGGAATGATCAGAATGAAGTTGACCTGTCTTTGCCTCACTGCTGTAGTGCCCAGGGAATGATCAGAATGAAGTTGACCTGTCTTTGCCTCACTACTGTAGTGCCCAGGGAATGATCAGAATGAAGTTGACCTGTCTTTGCCTCACTGCTGTAGTGCCCAGGGAATGATCAGAATGAAGTTGTCCTGTCATGGCCCCACTGCTGTAGTGCCCAGGGAATGGTCAGAATGAAGTTGTCCTGTCATGGCCCCACTGCTGTAGTGCCCAGGGAATGGTCAGAATGAAGTTGTCCTGTCATGGCCCCACTGCTGTAGTGCCCAGGGAATGGTCAGAATGAAGTTGTCCTGTCATGGCCCCACTGCTGTAGTGCCCAGGGAATGGTCAGAATGAAGTTGTCCTGTCATGGCCCCACTGCTGTAGTGCCCAGGGAATGGTCAGAATGAAGTTGTCCTGTCATGGCCCCACTGCTGTAGTGCCCAGGGAATGGTCAGAATGAAGTTGTCCTGTCATGGCCCCACTGCTGTAGTGCCCAGGGAATGGTCAGAATGAAGTTGTCCTGTCATGGCCCCACTGCTGTAGTGCCCAGGGAATGGTCAGAATGAAGTTGTCCTGTCATGGCCCCACTGCTCATGGTCAGAATGAAGTTGTCCTGTCATGGCCCCACTGCTGTAGCGCCCAGGGAATGGTCAGAATGAAGTTGTCCTGTCATGGCCCCACTGCTGTAGCGCCCAGGGAATGGTCAGAATGAAGTTGTCCTGTCATGGCCCCACTGCTGTAGCGCCCAGGGAATGGTCAGAATGAAGTTGTCCTGTCATGGCCCCACTGCTGTAGCGCCCAGGGAATGGTCAGAATGAAGTTGTCCTGTCATGGCCCCACTGCTGTAGCGCCCAGGGAATGGTCAGAATGAAGTTGTCCTGTCATGGCCCCACTGCTGTAGCGCCCAGGGAATGGTCAGAATGAAGTTGTCCTGTCATGGCCCCACTGCTGTAGCGCCCAGGGAATGGTCAGAATGAAGTTGTCCTGTCATGGCCCCACTGCTGTAGCGCCCAGGGAATGGTCAGAATGAAGTTGTCCTGTCATGGCCCCACTGCTGTAGCGCCCAGGGGGAATGGTCAGAATGAAGTTGTCCTGTCATGGCCCCACTGCTGTAGCGCCCAGGGAATTGTCAGAATGAAGTTGTCCTGTCATGCCCCACTGCTGTAGCGCCCAGGGAATGGTCAGAATGAAGTTGTCCTGTCATGGCCCCACTGCTGTAGCGCCCAGGGAATGGTCAGAATGAAGTTGTCCTGTCATGGCCCCACTGCTGTAGCGCCCAGGGAATGGTCAGAATGAAGTTGTCCTGTCATGGCCCCACTGCTGTAGCGCCCAGGGAATGGTCAGAATGAAGTTGTCCTGTCATGGCCCCACTGCTGTAGCGCCCAGGGAATGATCAGAATGAAGTTGTGTCCTGTCATGGCCCCACTGCTGTAGTAGCGCCCAGGGAATGATCAGAATGAAGTTGTCCTGTCATGGCCCCACTGCTGTAGCGCCCAGGGAATGATCAGAATGAAGTTGTCCTGTCATGGCCCCACTGCTGTAGCGCCCAGGGAATGATCAGAATGAAGTTGTCCTGTCATGGCCCCACTGCTGTAGGCCCAGGGAATGATCAGAATGAAGTTGTCCTGTCATGGCCCCACTGCTGTAGCGCCCAGGGAATGATCAGAATGAAGTTGTCCTGTCATGGCCCCACTGCTGTAGCGCCCAGGGAATGATCAGAATGAAGTTGTCCTGTCATGGCCCCACTGCTGTAGTGCCCAGGGAATGATCAGAATGAAGTTCTCATGAGGCAAGCCCATGAGAAGACACAGCACTGCTGCTGACTCACTTTGGTGGTTTTCAGCAGTGCCTGTTTGATCCGGCTTCTTCATGATGCCCTCTAGTAAGTCCCATACAGTAATTCATGTCGGCATTTGCCAGTGAGCAATACCTGTCAAAGTACATGGAAAACAAATCCTGTACTGAAGACAAGTACAGTTTAACAGATATTTAACAGATATTTGGGGGAGAGTGATGGGGGTGGACAACAATTTGTTGATGTAGAAACCGTTGAACATCTAAGACAGATTCCAAAATGTGTAAACCCCATATAACATGTACGTACTGACTACCACCTCATCAAAAGGTTTTTTTGGTTTGTGTTTTTGTGAAATTTGCAATTTTTTTTCCCTCCTTCTACCCATCTTGGATTTCTACTTTCCAAGTAAGGTACTAGTCATTTTGATATTTTCAAAACATTGGATCCTTCACTACACATTAATAAAATCACTTGTGACTTAGCTTCATTTTTGTCAAAGCAGGCATTTGAATATTTTCAGACAAAGACTTTAAACCCTGTCAATGTTGATTCAAGGGAAATAAGGACCAGAGGGGAAAATGCAGCTATGCTCATACCTTTGAAAACCCCATTATATTACTGAAAATTGAGGTTCCGTTTCTGAGTGGTACTTTGAGGCTTTGACAGGTCTGAAGTCCTCAGGCTAATGAAATGTTGATTTGGTATATGGTGCCTCTGCGTGTCTTTGTGAGGTTAATGTACATGTTTTTTGTTCAACCTTGAAAAAGATTACTGGGGAGGTGCAGTGGAAATAAAGTGGATGCATGGGGAAAGAAAAAGGCTTCAAAACTTTTAAGCCTTGCTTATTCAATACAGTCATCTTGCTTTTACTATTTGCAGGTACTTCAACGTTATACAAATGGTGTCAGTATTTTTCAGGTTAGTTTCTGTTTTAAAAAATTATGTTATCGGTAAATTATGAATTTCTCTGTGTGTGTGTGTGTGTGTGTGTGTGTGTGTGTGTGCATGGATGAGCTTGTGACAGAAAGTATGCATATGTTTTTTTGTGTTTCTCTGTGGTTGATGTAGCTAGGTAAATTCTTGATATAGACAAGAATTGTAAATAAGCTCATTGTGCAAGAGTGAGGTTCTTTGTGTGTAGGAGAAATATTAACACTTTGGCTACTGCCAGTTATTGATGTTGACAGCGTGGCGAGGTGCTGTTTTTGACTCTTGTCAGTGTATAGAGAGATTGCCGAAGAAAAAGGATCATAATCGTAATGCTGTCACTGTAAAGAAATAGAGGAAGAGCACCCTGGGCCGTGTGCCTTTCACAGACCTTTCTTGAAGCATGTACTGTGGGTGTAAGCATCCCAGTTTGTGTCATGAGTGACTTGGGTGTCATTGAAGGAGAGGTTGAGTTAAGGATTTTTAGTACATTCAAGTGAAAGAGCATAAACAGAACATGTCTTCAAATTTACTGAACAGCTGTAAAGTGAATTTCACACAGGCGAAGAGAGGACATTGGGGAACTGATTTTTGAGAAGGATCTAATACTGATTAATACAGGGAAGTGTAAACCTGGACAGAGCTCACTGTCCAGCCAGTCTGGTGTTTTTATATATATATATATATATTGGAGGCAAGCAGAGGGCCTCTTAGCAAACAACACAACTTCTTTGGCAGACCAGAAGGGAAAGGGTTAAGAAATAGAGGTGTGTGTGTGTGTGTGTGTGTGTGTGTGTGTGTGTGTGTGTGCATGTGTGTGTGTGTGTGTGTGTGCGCGTGCCCACTCATGCAAATGTAATTGTATAATCATAAACTCATTTACTTTCAGACTTCATACTCATTTTTGTTGTTTTCACCTGCACACCAGACATCCATACTTTGTTGTATTGTTTTCAGTATTGCAGTGTGTACACCTGCACACCAGACATCCATACTTTGTTGTATTGTTTTCAGTATTGCAGTGTGTACACCTGCACACCAGACATCCATACTTTGTTGTATTGTTTTCAGTACTGCAATGTGTACACATGTACACCAGACATCCATACTTTGTTGTATTGTTTTCAGTATTGCAGTGTGTACACCTGCACACCAGACATCCATACTTTGTTGTATTGTTTTCAGTACTGCAATGTGTACACATGTACACCAGACATCCATACTTTGTTGTATTGTTTTCAGTACTGCAATGTGTACACCTGTACACCAGACATCCATACTTTGTTGTATTGTTTTCAGTACTGCAATGTGTACACCTGTACACCAGACATCCATACTTTGTTTGCCAGCAAGGAGCTGCAGGAGGAATGTATACATTACGTCGCCCGAAATGGTCAGTGACCACATGGTGTACCAAAACAGTTGTTCTTTCCCCCCTGACAGTCATTTTTACTGTAAGCAATTCAAGCTTTGGCTGTGAAACAAAACTTCCAAAATAATGTTAGTTTCAAAACGGGGTGACTGAGGGCTGAAAATGAAGCAAAAGTTAGAAAGAGAGGGGTTAGTTACCACCAAGGACATAGACAAACAGAGTACAGGACAAGACACAATACATTTTGACCTCTTGGGTCTTCTTCAGGCAAAAACAAATAACATTTGGGACAGTGAAAACAAAGAACGAGAAAACACACGTATCTTCTCGTGTGATCAAACCTCTTATCTTTTAATATTCGGCGCACAATTGTGCGATGAATATGAGAAGACAAGTGGTTTCTTTTTCTTCGTTTTCATTGTCCTAAATGTTATTTGTTTTTGCCTGAAGAAGACCCAAGAGGTCGAAATGCATTGCGTCTTGTCCTGTACTTTTTTGGTCTGTGTCCTTGGTGGTAACTAACCCCCTCTCTTTCTAACATTTTCCAAAATAATGTCACCAATCAGGCATTTTCAAAAGCCCAGCCCCAGCCATGATTCTTTGACCTGGTACCCAGTTTTACTGGAAAGTTCCAGTGATGTGTGTCTAGACTCCAGTCAGTGGACACGTGTGTGTTTGAGTTCTTCTTTTGTTTGTTTGTTTTGTTTGATTTCGAGCCATTCCTGGAATGTATTTGTGATACTGAAATTGGTAATAATATGTGGGAAGTTGACAGATATTAATGATAAACTTGTACAGTGCTGTAGGAGTTCAGAAAGATACAGACTTAAAGTTTTTTCTGTGTGGGTTCGTTCTTCAGATCAGTTGTTGCCAACCATCAGAGACATCTTCACGCTGTACTGCAATCTGACGCCAGGGACAACCCTCAAAGATGTCTGCGTGCGCTTCAACCCCCACAACCTCAGGATTGATGAAAAGTGAGGCTTCATGTTGACCGCAATGGTGACTTTCAGCTTGCTGCTGTATTTCATATGCTTGCTCTTGGGGATTACCATTTTCCATTTCTATCTCTAGACCCTGACCCCCCCCCCCTCCCCCCCCCCCCCCCCACCTCCACTGTTAGATAGTTATGATTGGAAATGATTAAGATACCACAAATTGTAGCCTGCAATAACTATTTTTTTTCTTTACCCTTATGTTACAATAACTTTTATATTAAGATTACTGTTGGTATTTATCTGTTATTGACAGCATATTAAAGTAAGTCTCAGTGGTTATTCTGCTGCAAGTCTTTTTTCCCCTTGATTAGGAAAAAAATCATGCTGGCTCAAGTCTTCACCCTTCCAAAGACAATCTGTTGCATCTGATTTTATACTTTGGTTTCCACATCATTTGGAATGTATGTTACCACCTGAAGTTTTTTTTTTTTTTTTTTTTTTTATTTGTTTCTTTACAAAATGTTTGTTTGAAAGAAATTCAATTTTAAGATGATGCTGTAATTTTAAAGACATATGTGTGTGTGTGTGTGTGTGTGTGTGTGTGTGTATGTGTTTCAGACGTCTTGTCCAGTTTGGACTTCTAAAAGGTTTGATTCGCCGAATGCAAAAGTACCCAGTGAAACTGCCAAGTGAAAGTGCCGACATGTCGCCTCGACTGCAGCCCATCGTCAAATGGCTAGGCGGCAACCACAGTTATGATGAGATTTCTTGCAAAACAGGTGCAGTTCTTTTTCACAGTGCTGTTTGGAAATATGCTGGAACATCCTAATTAGAGCCATTTCAGTGAAGATTTGATTGTTCTAGACTTGGTTTTATTTGATATGTCAGATTTATCCCC